>PVKE010013251.1:0-31170 GCA_004027555.1 Craseonycteris thonglongyai | reverse complement strand
GTATATATTTTCTATCTGCAGCTTGAAGAGCAAAACAAATTATTTTTACATATGTCTTATGAGGCTGAATGTATCTGCTAGTAGAAACATATTTGCTAATTTCTTAATCTGAGGCAGAGCATAGTTCTCATAGCATAGTTTCATAAATTTTTAGTAATTTATGACCTATGCAATTAATTCCATTATACTTCTACTAGTTGTATTTTCATTTTAAGCTCATTTTTTTTTTTTTTTACTGTAATCAATGGCTTCGTCTTTACTACTAATAATGGAAATTTTTAGCTAGCAGATAGGAAAGATACAGAGGGCAGGGAGAAAAAAATGGTTTAGGGTTCTTTAACCCTTGATATTTGAGCATCTTGTTGGTGATATGTTGAACTTGAATCAAGTGAGTATGTGAATATTGACAGCAGAGAATATTTTACAGAGTTCAGCTTTCTCCTGTGAGTATAAATGAATACGGGTAATAGTACCTGTGTATTCATTGTTGAAGGACATTTGCCACCATTAGAAGTAAACTGTTGTATAATCAAAATAAATAAATGGACACACACTGCAATATCTAAGTGATGTCTTATAGAAATACACACTTGAGACCTATATAATTTCTACTAACCAATGTCACCCCAATAACTTTAATAAAAGTTAATTAAAAAATAACAACAACAAATTAATGGGATGCTACTGTTAATTACTTTTGAAAGATTTTGAAAAGGCATATCTTTATTAATAATACATTAATTGATTTCACAAATATCTTTCTAGAATCTGTTTTACATATTATACTCATTCTTTATTATCTTGGCTAGAGCAAAACAGAAAATAAAACTGGCAATTTCATCAATATTTTGATAGCTGGTAAACTCTTTCCATATACTTTCTTAATGCACAATAGTTATATTTAAAACAGTTCACAGTTAGTGGATTCCAACATATTCATCTGACACTCACAACAAGCCCTACATAGATAAAAGGATGCCTGATCAACTATGACCTATGGAGTGCTGTACACATGGAAGGGATTTCAGAAACTCTTCAACTGAGGTGGCAACCAAGTCTCAAAGATACTAAGCAACTTCCCTTACGTGATATGTTGCTTAACTTTGATTAACAATCTACGATCTGACATTAATGACATGAGCAGCCTTTGACAAGGTCAGGTAGACCAGGGTTTGGTACAATTCATTTTTGACTTTTCCAACTTGGAGGCATACTTTCTTTATTCTTAGACACTCTTCTACTTTCACATTTTCTCACATACTGCAAGGGTTTGATGTGTCATGTGAGTGAACTCACTCTTCACAGATGTTTTAACCAATGGCTGGTGTCCTGGAGTCTGTTGTTTGTCACTGCCACAGAAAAATCCCCTGTGCAGACTCGGATTCCTATAATGGAGAGCAGTCGGACTCCTGGGAGTCAGGCGTGACTTTACAGCTATCAGTCAGATAATGAACAGTTGAGTGAAATAGCTCCAAGAACTAAAAATGTTAGGAAAAAGAGAGCAAGAGAGAGAGAGAGAGAGAGAGAGAGAGAGAGAGAGAGAGGTAGGTGATGGCTTTTTTTTTTTTTTGGTTTGAAAAAAGAACACATTCAGGCTTTAGGTGTCAGTCTTAAATAATATAGGTGATGTAGTTCTAGTTTTTTATACTAGAGTTTATTTCAGGAGTGCAAGTCACCTTAAAGCACATTCAGAGGCATGGATGAGGTCGTGGAACCTAATTTATTCAATTCTTACATTCTAGCATGTTTTTACTAGGTTGACCTCCTCTGAACACAACTTTGAATACAGATGAGAAATCAGTGTAGGTGTATGGTCAGATTAATGCACTTTTGTTTCCTTAATGAACACCTACCTCTTTTCAAAGTGGCTATTTTCTAGAATGCAGTTACCCACAATTTAAATACAGCAGGGTTTAAGTTAGACTCATAAAAAGAAATACACATTTTATAAAGCTTGTGAGGTTTGAATTATTTTGTTGCAATGAACTATTTCACATAAAATACTTCTTAAAAGAAATGGATAACTGGTTGTAGCAGACATAGTTATATTATACAACTTTTTTAGGTAACGAGCAGTACCTTTATATTAAGCTTGCAGGCATAATAATAACAACATAAATACCATTCTTTTGACACTATTTACACTTATAAATAGATCCCTATAGTATAGAATTTTAAAATAATTCCCCAAATCTCTATAATGTCTATGCTATTGATCCTCATTTGGGTAATGAGGAAACTGAGTTCTAGGAGATTTAGGTATGACCTTATAACCACACAGCTTGTAATGACAGAGCCAAGACCTGGAGCTGGTTGGCCAGCCTCTCCAACCTGTACTAGTCCTGCTGTATTATTCATTCTTGAGTTAATGTGGACCAAGTTGGGAGGGGTGTCTAGATAAATGGAACCTCTGGAAAGTGTAATTTGGTAAAAAAAATATTTGCAAAAGAAGTTCACTTTGAGAGTTATAAATCAGCCATGGTTAATATGTTAATAAGAATTAATCTTTATTTTTCATTTTTAAAAATTTATTTTAATGTTTGAGAGGTGTGTGTTAGAGACACACACACACACACACACACACACACACACACACACACAGAGGGCCCAGAGCAGTCTCCATAGTTATACATCATTATTTGTGACATGGTTTCATTCTACACAGGTGCATGTGAGGCCACACAGGGCTGAAACTAAACTGGGTCCTCCCTGATGGGAGACAAGAACCATCGCCACCATTCTGGGGGTTACCAGGGACTTGATTCCCAGACCTCGAAGTTGCAAGGCAAGCATTCAACCTGCTGAGGTATCCCGGCGTCCCAGGAATTAATCTTCTTAAGGCTTTTGATTAAATCCTAAAAATAGGAAAAGGAAGAATAAAGAACTCACTAGTGCAACTAGTATCTGATATATTATTGGCTATCTATGTCTGAAAAGTAATTTGAGAGTGTCTGCCACTTAGAAAATGATTTAACATATGTTCATTTAAATAGACTGGAGAATTTGAAATGTGTTTTGATTTTTATAAAACTTTAGTAACAGATCAACTGGCCAAAACAATATGTATGTAAACATAGGTGGGCATAGGTTAATTGAATAGAAGGAATAATCCAACATTCTCAAGAGAACATATGTAAGTATAGATGTGTTTTTTATTTCTGTATTGAAGGGTAGAAATTCTTGTGCAAAGGTCTTATGTCACTTTAGTTCTGGGAGAAATTTATTTGTACTTCAATCTTTGTGTTTGGTCTGAAAATGAACTAGGCAGATTGCCTACATCTAAATAAAACATGGATGAGTCTTGCACATTTTTCCTGGTGTGAGGACCATTAACTACTAAATATACTTAGTTTTGCTTGGAAACAACTCATGACATAAAGGCATTTCGATAACGAAATGTATTATCCTGGCTCTTAATATATAATTATAACCAGAAAAGTTTTCACAACCAAAAGACAATAAGAAGGTAAATCACAATTTGCTATAGTGACATTTAGTGTGTATCAAGGGGGGTGATGTATACATATAGAGCTTTTCTGGGATGGAGAGGAAAGCAGGTTTATTCCTGTCTCTTATTCCATTGACATAACACAGTTCAAAAGGGCAACATTATATGCAACTTTTCTTAAACCAGGTAGTATGTAAGGATTTTTTCACATATGTTGCAATAAAGTTGTATCTTTTTACTTTATCCTTTCAAATTTAGTGGAAAGTGTGTGTGTGTGTGTGGAGGGGGTGTGTGGGGAGGGGGGATCTAAACTTGTTTATTTGCTCATGTCACCTACCAAGAAAAAGTTATTTTTATGAATAAAGCACAATTTAAATACGATAGAGGCTTCCACTTTTAATTGTGAAGTAGCATATAAGATACCAATGGTCCTTCTGAGAACAACTAGAAAAGCTGAATAAATTATAAAAAATCTATCTCTCTAAAGGGACCAGAGTGTTTCTGAGACAGCCAGGATTTGAAGAGCAAGGATCCAGACAAAAGAGAGTTTTCTGAGCATGAATCCAACATTCAGTGTGCTTCTTTTTCCTCTCATGTCCTTTATGGAGAGTTGGAAAAGGGTGTGGTAAGAAGATAGGGGCCAGAAAGTAGGAAGGGCTACAAAGTAATGAAGAGGATGGCTACCGAGAGGTAGAGAAACCAGTAAAGCTTTAGGTAATCTCCTGAAAATGGATTAAAATGAAAAAAAAAAAAGGAAACTAAAGGCTGAGGCTGCCAAGGTAGCCTTAAAAGAGACACCAAGAACCCTAAGAAGACAGAACTCAGGGAAGTTAAGTTTGACACTTGGGTTTCTCATTGAGGCATTTACTGAGTTCTTAACATGTGTAGGGCAGGCAAATAAAAAAGCCAGTAATAAAGCAGCTGAATATGAAACAGAGTTTTTGCATTCTCAAGGTGTTGAGGAAACTCACATCAGAGTTCAAGAACTTCCAAGGAAGTGGAGTCCTAGAAAATGTCCAGGTTCTTGGTTTGCACCTCTAGTGTGGTCCTGTAAAAAGAGGGAAACCCTATCTCCAGATAGATCACCCTACGAGGAGGTTGATGTGATATTGTCTATGCCTTCTATGTTCTGTGACTCGGAAGGTCCAGAAAAAATTATTTTGTTTCTCTGTCTTGGTTAGTCACATATAAAACTAGAATAAATACTTTGCTGAGGATTTGGTTGAGATGATAGTTGTATAAAAGTTTTAAAAAATTGGCCCAAATCCCAGACGTCTGAATTCTCTAAAATCAGAACGGGGCCATCTGAGAGGTTAAGTATAGAAGAGCTGTCACAGGTCAAATGTATCAGACAAAATGAAAATGCTCATCAACCATGTTCCATATTAGTCTAGACTGACATTTTGAAAACAAAAATAAACAAAATAAAACAAACTCTTTCTTTTATTAATCAGAGTAGGGATAAAATGATCTATCAAGATCTTTTCAAATGCAGAGTTGGCTTCTCTGAGTCTTATTTCTTGTGGTTGATAGCAAGTGAATAGTCTCTTTCATACCCTTTCTTATATACCTGTGTATGTATGTGCCTCTTCTCCAAGGCTTCTTTTCTAGGAAACTGTCCTCCATCCCATTCATTCTGGCTTGTCAGTTGTGTTTCCACCTCTGGTTCCCTTTGAGGGTGGTTAACCCCAGACCCCTGAGCCCGCAGGGGTTGGTTTGGAGCTGACTGAGGATAAACTGAGCCTCTTCAACAAGTGCCTGCTCCTTATTCTGTCAGTGTGGATTGTATGCTGCAGGAATAAATCATCTGCCGCTGTAGGCCCTGCTCCATCTCCCGAATTCACTGAGATTGAAAATGTTACATTTTTATAGGGATCTAGAATCTGCTGTGAATGAGTGGTCAGCTACAGAGACCATAGGGCAAACGGCAAAACGCTTGCAGATAAAGTCCTCCTATTTGAAAGTTTCTTTACACAAAGTCACAATCCAGGAACTAGAATTAAACAAGGAGAAAATAATGCTGCCCCTACCCCAAGAGAAAAACGCATATATTTCAAGGTCTGTCAGATGTTGCTTGAAATTATAAAGTAGGTTTAATAGAAGTAAAGGGATATTCCCTCCACTGAATTAGCTTATGCCTTCTCTACATAGAGAAGCATTATTTATGGTCAGAAAGAGTATTATCGTAATGTTAAAATCGCAATATGGACGGGCACTGGCTGTACACCTGGAGTTTGCACACAAATAGATGTGAGCTTTGCCAATGATGTGCCATCATTGACTCCCTAGCTCTTAGCAGGTCTCATTCAGGGCTCTCATATGCTGCTTCTCAGATGGGATGCGAGGTGTGTTTGTTCCGTGGTCCTCTCTGGCAACGGTCGTGATGGGTAACACCAGCCCTCTCTGTTCCATTGGGTCATGCTGAGTGTGACCAAGGAGTGTCCTGCCCACATGGACAAGTGTCCCATGAAGTGTTGGAAGAGATTGTGACTGAGTCCTTAGGGAACTCATGGCCTAGTCCAAGGGGCATTCCTTTGGGTGTGGGGGGCCTGGGTACACTTTGAGGATGAAGCACTAAATCTCTGTCTCTCAATGTATCTGACAATTGCATCTGTTTGTCGTTATCTTCACCACAGGCTCACTTTGGTGTGTCTGCTCTCGCAGTGCACACATATTCTAGAATTCAGAGTGTGCCTATATATGTTTTCAATACTTGATCAGAAAAGATTTGACTCTGTATTAGATGTTTGTTTTTGTTATTGCAATTGCCTTCTTTAGGATTAATAAATAGTTTTGTTATTTTTTGTATCCCCACACTAGCTTAGTAATAATACATGTTTTCTTATATTATCTTATTGGATATCTTTGATACTTTAACACGTATTATGACTACTTGCAATCTAGTACAAATGAGTGCTTTTACCACTGCCGTGATAGTAATAGAAACTTACAACTTATTTCTATTCATCTAAACCTTTTGCTCCTTAGTTTTAAACCTCCTAAGATGTTATCATGGTTTTGTGAGGTCTATATTAATTTATATCCATCCACATCACATATTTACTCTTTCCACTCTTATTCCTACCTTCCTGAATTTCCAGATTTCTCTTTTGTCCCCCACTTTTTTAGCCTGACTAGCCCACTATTATTATAATTATGATTGCTATTACTATTTGTATTCTTATTTTTATTATTTTAATGAAGATGAACCACAGATGAATTACTTCTAGATGTATATTTTTTTGTCTAAAAACATCTTTATTTCACTTTCACATTTAAGCAATATTTCTACTGGATATTGAATACTAATTTGGTAGTTGCTTTTACAAAGCATTTCAAAGATTCTATCCTATTGTCTCCTATTGTGAAGGCAGCTACAGTTGTGAGTTTCTCTCCATTGGGAGTAATATGTCTTTTGTCCTTTGCTGTTCCAAATTTTCTCCTCTCTTTCTTTTTTGCCACTTTAGTGTGATCTGTGAAGATGTGTTTCTCTTGAACTTATCCTGCTTGTGCTTCTTGAATCTGAGTTATCTTTTTAATCAGTTTGGAAAATTCTTGGCAAATGTCTACTCATATATATTACTTTTTTCCTCATTCTTTTTTTCCTCCTCTGGACATTTTTGAGGTGCTTTATTTGCCTCTTACTCTTGGGTTCATATTTTTTATTTAGTCTTTTCTTTGTGTTTTAGCTTAGTTTCTTATGACCAATGTTTCAGTTTGCTAATTCAGTCTTCTTCTATATCAAATGTACAAGCCCCGTTTATGAAGGTTTTCATATTAGTTAATGTTTTAATTCTTGAATTCATATTTTATTAATGACCCCCAGAAGAAATTCTTCATCTTTTTATTTCCATCATTTTACTTCCATTTTCTGAACATAGTAATCACAATTATTTTAGATTTCTCATTTTCTAATCTCAATATCTCATTTATCTATATAGGTCTGTTTCTATTGCCTGTTTTTGTTTTATCAGATTCAACTTAGAAAATGCTTCCTTAACTTTTTTTTTTTTTAATTAAATGCCACTAGCTGTGCATAAAATGATGGCAGTGGCTCCTTTCTTATGATATTATCTTCCTGAAGAGATGATTACACTTTCCTGTGCTAGGTGCAGTGCATTAAGGTAGTGACAAGAAGGCAAAATGCCTTCTAGTCATAGAATCAAAGGGCTTGGTAATTGGTGGATGATGGGTTGGTGGCAGGAGCAAGAGAATGTGAGGAACGAAAGTTGATGGCCAGGATTCTAGCTCAGGCAGTTTGGTAGTGTGTGGTGCTCTTGACTGAGCTGGGGAACTCTGAAGATGGAAGTTGTTTGAAAGGTGGTGTGAACAGGAGTTCACTTTGCACATGTGATTTAAGGTGTCTCTGTGCTATCCAAGCAGAGGCACTTTTATAGTTTTCTGTATGAAACTGTGTCAACTTGCCTTGAGTTGTGTTGAGCTTTCCAAAGTCCCGTAGTTCTTGCAGTCTTGCTTTCAAGAGAGGGTAGGTAGTGTAACAATTAAGAGTTACTATGTTTTACCAAGTATATTTTCTTCAATTAATGCAAGCTTGCTTTATGCCCTCATTTTAAGGATTATGGAGGAATCTAACCACTACCATCTGTAGCATCACCAGGAAAGCATGCTAACTGTTACTTGATTTAAAATAGGAGTGTTGCTGTTCACAACTCTTGTCTTAGTTTGCAATTCTTAAATTTGTCTTACCTGATATTAAAAGCTACGTCTATGTGCAACAAGCTTGGCACAGTGATCCAAGGGTGCAGCATGGTCACTGTGGGGCACAGGGTTTCTTTAACAGCCAAGCTTGTGTTCTAATCATGTATTATGACCCCACAGCCTCTAAGTAACTTGAGGACTGTCTTTTTGACACTTTCTTTGCATGAGTAACAATTAAAACACTCCCTGGTTTTCAGCAAACGTAAAACATTTCATGCATAAATAACACTGTAGCTCATGCTGATTCCTGTCTGTTAATAGACTATTGCTTATTGTTTTAGAAGTTTTATTGGAGAAAACCATTCTGAACTCATTAAAATCAGTATTCTTAATACTGAACATTTTTCAAACATTAAAGTTCTATGTGTTCAGCTGGATCCTGAACTATTCTCTTTATGGGTGGTATTTTGATTAAGGCTATTTATTTCTTGTAAAATATATAATAGGCTTTTACTTTTCTGGAAAAAAACCTACTCTTTCTATTTCTTTTTTATTTTTTTGTACTTTCCCTTTTCTTAGGGTTTTGTTTTATTGTTTTAAGCATGAGAGAAGTAATCCTGCCTGCTTCTCATTTTGAAGCTAATTTTTTCTACTTTTTCTTTTCTATCTATAAGATCTTGTCAGAATTTTTAAAAAAGCTTAAATACCAGGTTCATAAAATCAGGTTTTTTTCAAGTTCATCATTTTTTTTTTTTTTACTTAAAAAAATTAATTGTTAGATTTATTGGGGTGATGTTGGTTGGGTAAAAATTACATAGTTTCCAGGTGTACAATTCTACATTATATCATCTATGTGTTGCATTATGTGCTTGTCACCTAGAGTCAGCTCTTTTTTCATCGCCATATAATATTGATGCTGCCTCCCTCCTCCCCTCCCCCTTTACCTTCAGGTAACCACTACTATTGACTGTGACTATTTGCAACAACATGGATGGACCTTGAGATCATTATATTATATGAGATAAGTCAGACTAAAAACAAAAACAAAACCATATGACTTTATTTATATGGAGAATATAAAACTGAAAATAACAAATAAAACCAGTCCTTGAAGGCACATTGCATTAGAAAATCAAGCCTCCTTTTTATTTACTACTATATCCCAGTCCCCAGAGCAGTGCCTTGTATGTAGTAGGCATCCAAATTTTGAATGAATGAGTAAATAGATAAATGAGTCTAGTGGCCTCTGATTACTTGTAAATGTTAGAAAACTGTGTATGCAGGTAGATATTCAAGATCTGGCCAACTAGCTCCACCACTTCAAGTTGTCTTTTTTTCCCTCTCAAATGATTTACTGAAGACATGTGATGAGTCTTCATTGATAGAGTGAATAGGTTCTGTAGCATAAAGATAATGACACAGGAGGGCTACAGGCTAGTTCTGGATAGCATTTTTTTGTTTACCTTTTATTGTACACGTTATCTACTTAAGGAAAAGAAACATGCTTGGGCTAGCAACTATATGGAAAATACAGTTTTGAAAACTACCCTTGATGGGTAACAGGCTTTCTTGGGATCAACCAGAATCCTTGGGGTAGGGAATCTAATGGGGCAGCTAGGGTGAATATTTTCTGTCAACTTCATTTAATATGTATTAAATTCTCAATGAACTGTCATCTGAAAAGTATTGCTTGGGATCAAAGGTGTGTGATAAAAAAAAAAAAAATCTTTAAGTTGTGGCCCTGTGCCCTTGACTGGGTTAGTGGCTCAGACTCTCTTCCTTGTCAGGGAAGGTGCTCACAGAGATCATTGAAAATTGCATTACCAAACCTGACAAGGAATGAAGGCCAAAAGTGCACACAGAAATGCTTAGAAGAGAAATTATGTTACTGTTAAACTGAAAATCTCTGTACTGAGAAAAGCCAGAAAATATATGGTACGTTGAAAGGGCTATTTTGGTGTAAGCTTCTTGCTGTGGTTTGCAAATGATGCATCCTTGATCACATTATTAAAGGAGATAATGGCTAAAAATAAGAGTGTTTCCAATACAATCAAGATCCCTCTTGACATGCTTGACACTCTTAAACTCTTAAGTACCGGTATTAGCGAGTTAGCTTATTTACTGTTTCTCACTACGTATTATAAATGATGGGCTGTGTTCCAAATTAAATGAAGTTGAATATAGACAAAATAACATTTATTTTCTTTCATTTCTTCTCTAGCTAAGCAGGAGGTCCAGCAAACTAACATTAATGCTTACCAACATTATTGCTAATGCTGTATTTACTGAGGACTTAATACAAGGTCTGCTCATAAAATATGATGAATGTTTTGATTACAAATATTATTACAATAAGACACTTTACCACTAATGTCCCTCAAAATACTCCCCCCTTGCCTAATACATACTTATCCATCCTTCTTGCCACTTTCTGAAGCAGTTCTGAAAGTCCTCTTGCATGAGTGCTTTTAGTCGAACTGTTGTGGCTGCCTCGATTCCTGAATCAATTCAGGTCACACATAGCTTCTGGTACAGCAATTTCTGTCAAATAAAAACAGTACTGTGTGTCTTTGTCCACCTTATTTGCCGAACTTGGCCCCGTGCAAATTCTGGCTTTTCACCAAAGTCAAACTGAGCGTGAAAGGGAAACATTTTGAATCAATTAAACAACTAATTCTTTAAACAACTAATGTGAATCACTGATAAACACAATATAACAAATAAAAAAACAAATAAAAATAAAATAAAAACAAATATATTTTTAAAAGCCCCAAGTCATAAGTTAGAAGACATATCGCTATCTTTGTGGAAAAAAATGGCCCCATAGCTGACATTTCAGTGAACGAGATAGAGAGCCTTACAGGCTAGGATTTCTGTTTGTTTCTGAAACATGCACTTGTCAGATCTAATGTTTATTATTAACTAAGGTCTATAAAAGATTCATTAATTTTGCCAGTGTTGATTATTCAGGGCTCAGCCTACAGGATTATTAATTCAACTGCAGGCTCTTTATTACCAGGTCATTAATTGGCAATATTTATAGATTACTCTGTGTTTATTAGTTTGTTCTTGAAACTAATTATAATTGTTAGTTATCTTAAATCCTTCTCTGAAGGATACAAATTTAGGTTTTAAATAAATAGGTACTTAAAAAAAAGTACCCTCATGTAACACTGGAGTCTTCTAGACTGTTACAACTCTTCCTGTAAGATAACTTTGTAACTTTAACTCCTATAGAGGATTCACTTCCCTTCCAGCAATCACACGAAAGCTTTGCAGTTACCCTTTGTGTGGGGCTTAAATTAGAAAATTCTGGGCTGTGAATGACTGAGGCTCTTATCCCTATGCCCACATCCCCTAGTCTTTATGATTTCAGGGTTGGGTCCTGAACCAATTCTACTTTTTCTCCATAATCTCAGGACCATCTGTGCTTCATTTTTTGCCTTATCCATCCCAACTCCATCTGTGCAGTAAGACCTTTTGTTCCCAGTAGACCAGATGGTGTCAGTGAAGACGACAGAGTCAGAAAACCTTTATGTAACCTTGATGAACAGTGGTGGGTTAGCTCATAAGGAATAGTGCAACGATGCTTAGAGTTTTAATCCTGTATAATGGTGCTACGAGAAGGATAATTCTGGAAATCGTGTGACTTCAGTAGTAAAAGGCTCTATTGTTACATGAATACATAACAAAATTTAAATATAAGCTTTCCTTAGGTAATAAATGCTTATTACTAATAACTTGCTGGATACTTTATTGCTAGGAAATGGACAAATATGGTTGCTAGATAGTTTCCAAATTAGTGTATTTTTTAATACTCCCCTGGTTCCCACATTTGAACATTTTTATTTTATTTATTTATTTATTTATTTATTTTTAAAGATTTATTTTTATTGTTTTTGACAGAGAGAGAGAGAGAGATACAGAGGCAGAGAGAAGGGGGAGGGCCCCGAACAGTCTCCATAGTTGTACATCATTGGTTTTTCCACATAGTTTCATTCCACAGGTGGGCGGGAGGCTGCACAGGGCAGGAACTGGGCCGGGGTCTTCACCCTGGTGAGAACTGAACTGGGGGCACTCCCCAGTTCAGCATATGGGTCCACATGGGCCCGGGGCCAGGATTCAATCCTCGGTCCCTGGGGCTGCAAAGTGAGCGCTTAACTCACTGAGCCATCCCGGCTTCCCCATTTGAACATTTTTAGACTGAAACATGTTTTATAACCAAGGTGGGCCTTTAATGTGGTGCTTTATTTTTCCTTGTGAAGTTATTTAATTTACTGTATCAAGATTTACATATATCCAAATTCTAAACTATTTGAAATTTGAGAGAGAAGGACAAAGAGGAAAAAGAAATTATACAGATTGAGACCACAATATCTCCACATGCTGCTTAATCTGGACTGGTGACTACAGTTACGAAGACACCCCTGGTCTGGGGGCTTTTACCATATGACAGCAGGGGCACTGAAGTTTAAACCTTCCTTTAAATAAGATGAACTGAGGGTAATAAAGAGTGAATTTAGAGAATTCCTTCTTTAGGGCTTGGATTATTAATCATTCCTACTTCCTTGGGGAAGGTAGTAAGGTTTGGAGAAAGACAAGCAATGTTCCTACCACACTTTTCTCGACTAGGAGTAGGGTGAAGGTTTTCACTCTTCTTGGGAAACTTCAAGAAGTGGGAAATTATTGCCCTTGTTATTAGAATTGAAGGAAATATCACTGTCAAAAAGCTAAATTAAGATAAACAGAAAGAGAAAAATCACAATATTGATATTCTAAAGCATCTTCAAACCAAAGTATAGAATTTAGAAACACTGAAGAAACCTCATGGCCTTTCTCCTATAGGTTAAGGACAAGCAACTAAGTACTTTTTCTCTCTTTGCCAACCTAAGTTGAGAGTTAAGTAAATGTAGCCAGACATCAAGTAATTAACCTTTTTGAAGTCATTTACTGAAACTTGCTTATAAGGCACTTTGGAAGTATAATAAAACCAGTACAGATATTTGAAGCATATTATATAATTAATTAATTAAACTTTCTGTTTAAGCTTTACATAAAAGTCAACATCGAGGGTGTCAGGCATGGTTTACAGAGATTGTCCTTAAAGTGGTGTGGCTATTCAGCAGAAGGCCCAATCCAGCAATTAGAAGAGGCTGCTGTTTTAGTTATTCTTTGGTATGCAAATCCCCAAAGTCTCCGAAGAGTTGGATCAAGATTTTGTTCCCATATTTTCTTTTCCAAGAATTGATCTCTTGAAGTTAAGTAGCAGTCATACAGAATTTCCAGAAAGAGAGGAGGACTGAATTTCTTACCCTGAGGTTAGGAATGGTAGTTCATTGCAAATAGAACAAAATAGTCTTGGACTTAATATCCTAGTTCCATGGTTGTTGTTCATGATTGTTATTCTAGTCAATATTTTTATATTTGTGGGAATTATTCTTTTGGTATCACGCACTCTTGTATTGGAAACAGTTAGGTTGACGCTTTGGTTATTACATACCCATGAATTTTTAAAATAACAGTCTAGTTAGCCTATTTAGGAAGTGTCTGATATTTTCATAGAGAAAATATGAGACTATAGAATTCCATTTAGGGATTGGTTTTGATAATGTACTAGAATCATGTTAAGCTGATTATATTTTTTAACATTTTTTATTAAACAAGATGTCATTCACAGAAGACAACTTTAATGTGTACCACATATTACCACAAAGGTTGATCATATTCAAAGTGCTGGATTATAGAATGTTTAAAAAAAAAAACAACCAAAATAACCACATGTTAAGAACTCTTAAGCATAGTATGTGTCTTCAAGGAACTTCCCTAATTAAGGAAGTAAATTATGCACATGAAGTTGTTAATTGTTCATTTGACCTTGTTAAAAATGCTTTCAACTTTTTCATCTTCAGATTTCTCATATGAGAAATGAGAGGTCTGGATCAAAAGACAGCCAATGTTTGCTTGAGCTCTGTAATTCAGAGTTGAGAATAATTTCGGAGCAATGTGGGTAAAATAATTATAGTCGTGTTGTAGATCTATATGCTGAGACTATGAAGAATTGTGTTGACCTGAGAGTTGGCAAATAAAAAAGGGCTGTTAGGCTGTTTGATGGCCCAGCTGGGGTAGCCTTCCAAATTGGGCTGTTGCCAGTTGCATCCATTATATTTGCTGTATCTCTGAGCACATGCATACATTCTCCAAGCTAAAATGGTCAGTAACTTTCCATTATCTGCAGATTGAGTTTCACTTTTACAGAATGGTTACAACCTGTGGATTCTGATCCAGGAATCCTGAACACTGTACTTGTGTTCTGTCATCTCTGAAACCTACATTATTTGCCACTTACTCTTTCTCCACTGCTTCCCCTACTTTTCTGTCTCTGTTCCTTTTCCACTGTGTACTCTCTGCCTCTTGCATGTGTCAATTTACAAAAATGATTTGTGCTTTTAGGAGCTAGACTTTTTCCTTGGGTGGTTTTCATGATATTAAAAGTCATTTTTGGTCTGTATATGAGAGTTGGGGTGCAGAAAGCTTCTCCTTTCCCTACTTTTCTGTCCAAAGGCATAGAGAATAGACTTTCTGCTCTTACTGGTACTCTGTGGTGGAAGTATTGAGAAGGTTTTTTTGTCACCTTTCAACTATTTCTCAGTGGAGGCATTGCTGGCTCATTGGACTTCATTGTACAGAACTGTGCCTTTCATTTCAGGGCAACTTAGTATCCTTGTGACTGTGTGAACCCAAAACACCCTTTCATGTTAGTCCTTATTAGCCCCCCAGTGGTGTCATGTGACCCCCCTGAAAACCACTGAGTCTCCTTACTCCTGCTCCTCTGTCCTGGAAGATGCCAGTGAGTTTGGTGTCAGCTCAGCATTCACTGGCTGTGGTTCTCAAGGGGCAGGTCAGAGGTGGTGAAATCGACTTTCATTTTTATTTTTTGGAAGGACTTTATAATTTAAGAGTAGTTTCAGGTTCACAGCAACAAATATAGAGATTTCCCATATACCCCCTGCCTCCACTCATTCATAACCCTCCTCATTATCAGTATCACTTATCAGAGTGGAACATCTGTTATAAATAACGAACCTAGCTTAACACATCATAACCACCCAACATCTATGGCTTACACTAGAATTTACTCTTGGCTTTGGACAAAGGTATAATGATATATATCCACTATTATAATATCATAGACTATTTTCACTGATTTAAAAATTCTCTGTGCTCTATCTACTTCTTCTTTCCTTCCCCCAAGTGCTGCCAACCATTGAGTTTTTTTTTTTAACTGTCTCTATAGTTTTGCTGTTTTAGAATGTCATAGTTGAAAACATACAGTATGTGTAACTTTTTTCATTTAGTGGTATGCATTTAAAGTTCCTCCATGTTTTTTCACAGCTTGATGGCTCATTTCTTCTAATTGTTGAATAGAATTCTACTATTTGGATGTATCACAGTTTATTCATCCATCCACCTACTGACGACATCTTGGTTCCTTCCAACTTTTGACAATTATGAATAAAGCTGCTATAAACACCCACGGCAGGTTTTCATGTGAACACATGTTTTTAACTCTTTTGGGTAAATACCAAAGAACACATTGATGGATAAGATGATAAGAGTGTATTTAGTTTTGTAAGAAACCACCAAACTGTCTTCCAAAGTGATTACATTTCAGGCAGAACTTTTTTTGTTTCCCCCATTGTGCTCTGGTGCAGCTGTGTGGGCAACTCCCCTGCCTGGGCTCATGCAGGTCCTGCTGCTATGCTTGTGGATGGAGGGCCAGGCTCTCCCATCTAACTTTCTAGTGTTTCAGAGAGTCTACAGCTGAGGAGCAATTGAACACTTGCTTCCCATTATTAATGAGATGGACTCTTGGAATTACATTTACCACTTTGCATGTATTCTCTTTTTGTTATGTCCAAACAAATTAGAAGATATTTTGGGTATCTGGATCTCCACAAGACTTAAAAACTCTACTTAGACTATGTAAGTGCTTATAAGTGTCCTTATCTAATGATGTTATAAATATCTTATGGGTTAGGATTATGTATTACTGACTCTCTCCTAAAACTCTTAGTGCTACCTTAATACTTAAAAAAAACAAACAAACTCTTAATTCATTGTATGTACATATTTTATAAAACAGAATAATAATAGCTTACACTTATTGAGTGCTTACTATGTGCCACACACTGTTTTAAAGGCCCCATATAGATAAACTCATGTAAAACAAAAACTCCATGAAGATAGTTACATTTATCGTGCCACTTTATACATAAAGACACACAGGCTCAGAGCAGTTTAGTAACTTCCTCAGAGTCACCCAGTTAGTAAATGGCACAGCCAAGTTTTGAAATCAGGCAGGCAGTCTGGCCCCAGAGTATGAACCATGGAATAGTATCTTCAGAGAACAAATTAAAATTGGCAGTAACAAAATGACATTTGAAAAGTACTCTCCCACTTAGGTTTTTTTTTTTTTTTTTGAGCCCTAATAGCACTTTAGGAAAACAACAACAACAGCAGCAGCAGCAGCAGCAACAACAACAACATTTAATTAGTGGCTAGAAGTCTTGAGAGACCATTCAGTAGAGTTATTTTCAAAATGGGTCCCTTGGATCTCCTTAGGGACCATGGTGTGTGTGTGTGTGTGTGTGTGTGTGCGTGCATAAGGGGTCTATTACAGGTCCTACAGGAGAATGTGATGCTCTGGGGCCATACCTTATTTTAATCAGCTCTATAATACTAGACCAAGCTTGTCTAACCCATGGCCTGTGGGTGGCATGTAGCCCAGGAAGGCTTTGAATGGTATCCAACATAAATTCATAAATATCCTTAAAATATTATGAGATGTTTTTGCTATTTTTTTCCAGCCCATCAGCTATCATTAGTGTTAGTGTATTTTATGTGTGGCCCAAGACAATTCTTCTTCCAATATAGCCCAGGGAAGCCAAAACATTGGACACCCCTGCACTAGACCCTTAACAGTGATTTCAGTTGAAGTAAAGACTCAGCTGCTAAAATAATTGTTTTAAAGCTAGACAACATACCACCCAAATTGCCTAGAGTGATTAGAATTGTACAGGTTTACAGACTTCTTTAAGGTAACTGTATCATTCATTCTGATTAGTAAGCCAGAGAACTATAAACACTGTTACTTCTTTAACAGCTATCTCACTAAAAAGGAGAAAAAGAAGTATACTGAATCTTTTCCTTAGGATGCTAACAGACAATCTACCCAATTGTCAATAGTATAGAAATACAGAAAATCTGAAGTACAGAAACTGATTTCCAAGGAAGGCAGTTAAGATGCCAGATCCAGATATTAGCAAGGAAGGTATGTTTTGTGTTGGGTACAATACACAGCTCTCCTTTATCTTCCATACCTTAAATGCTCAAGCTATAAAGTCAAGTTATGTCCTTGCTAGTCTGTTCATCTTCCATAGATCAGAGCTTATGTTCACATATTTTCTTTGCCTCTATGACCATTTCAAGGTTCTTCTCCCTTCCTGTGCTTTGTATGGGCCCCTTCAGTAGAAAACCCATAACTTTTAGTATATTTACCACTTCTGTTTCTGTAATGTGGTTGAATGCAATATGGGAGTAATGGCCATGCTTCAAGATCATGAATTCATAGGCTCATAACAAATAAAAGGTGTCAAAACTTCAAGGTCAAACCAATAATTACGTAGATGCCTTGTGAGAATTATAAGGCAAAGTGTAGAGAAAAGAGGCACTGTTTAATAGCTGGATAAATTTAATTTTAGAACAGATAAGATTTCAGAACAGATTTTTTGTTTTACTTCAATAGGCTGAAAAAGAAGATAAAAAGGATAAAGAGTAAATAGCTTAAAGGTTAGAAACAAGATGAAAATCAGTGAACAGATATGAAAATATTCTTGGTTATAGCTGAACCTCAAAGTTCTAGTATAGTATTTACTTAATTTATGTTAATTGAAAATCAGCATAAAGTATGTTTTATAGTTTTCCTTTTCTTTAAATTTCCAGTTCATATCTATTTGTGTTTTAACATAGATCATTGCCTCTACCCTGGGATTTAAAGAAATGACTTAAATAAGCACCTAACCCATTAATAATAGACTTATTCTTAGAAGAATAAACTCTGAGAGATATTTAAGGAAGTATGTTTTTAATTTCATTTTCAATTCTATAGTAATTTATAGCTATTTAATTTGACTTATATAAACATGTTTATACTAAATTCTAACAAATTATAATAAGCAATTTATTCATAGTTTTAGGCTGGAGGGATTATTCTTTTTCCATTTTAATAGTTCACTGCTTAATAAATAAATAACGTAGCTGGATTGAGAGTAGGGGCTTGGATTAACACAATATAAACAGCAACAACAAAAGAATGATTATGAACACAATTTTTCAATGCTCTGGAAGGCTGAATTCAAATTAACCTTTTTGTTGGAAACAAAAGGTAAACACAGGTAGAATTGGTTAAAGTGGTACTTTTAAGTATTGGCCATTTCTTCTTTTTTTTTTTTTAACATAAAGTTTGTGTTATATATAGTAGCATAAGTGTAGGTTTTACCTTCCTGGAATTGCATCATTTGTCTGGCTACTGAGTTATTACTAACAGTGGACACAACCATCTTGCTACTTTCAAATTAGCCAGTGTCAAATGATAATTATTAGTACAATAATTGAGCAAGAAAGGTCATCCCTATTTCTTTTTTTTTTTAAAGAATGTTCTACTCTTTCTTTTTAAAATTAATTTATTTATTTTATTGTTTTTGACAGAGAGAGAGTGAGAGAGATACAGAGACAGAGAGAGAACTGAACTGGGGGAGCTCCCAGTTCAGCACATGGGTCCGCACGGGCTGGGGCTGGGACTCGATCCTCGGTCCCCGGTGCTACAAAGTGAGCGCTTAACCCACTGAGCCATCCCGGCTTCCCCATCCCTATTTCTATCTTACCTTGTGATGAAATAATTTTCAAGTCATCTGTTCTTTGGAATATTTACATGGAGGAAATAAAGAAATCTGAGATTTATATGGAACTCTTACACTCCACACAGAGCTCACCCATAAGCCTTAAAAGTACATCAGACTACCCAGGGACCAAAGTACATCAGCTACCCTGGGACCAAGGTGGGCCAGAAACACATCCAGGAAGGAAGTGATCCAGAGGGAACCTGTCCCCTGCATACCTGGCTTTGTTTTTATGTATTTAATCTTCAACTATTGTCTTTAAAAAATAATTCGTTTTTTTTTTAAAGATTTATTTTTATTGTTTTTGACAGAGAGAGAGAGAGAAAGAGAGAGAGATACAGAGACACAGAGAAAGGGGAGGGCCCAGAATAGTCTCCATAGTTGCATATCATCGGGTTTTCCACATAGTTTCATTCCACAGGTGGGCGGGGCTGCACAGGGCAGGAACTGGGCCGGGGTCTCGCCCTGGTGAAAACTGAACTGGGGGCACTCCCCAGTTCAGCATATGGGTCCGCACGGGCCGGGTCCAGGATTCGATCCTTGGTCCCCAGGGCTGCAAAGTGAGCACTTAACCCACTGAGCCATCCCAGCTTCCCCTAAAAAGGAATTCTTAACTATCATAAACTAACTGGCAGAATCACACTATTCATGATAATACAACTAGAATTCTTTAATTCTCAATGAAAACCAAACCAATTCAGAAACTATAGACTCCTCTAAAATGCTAACACATGGTGAAGAATGAAGTAAGGAATTCCTAGTACTCTCCACACTCCCACGCCCCCCCAAAAGGCAAGTTCAGACAATTGAAATTTCTCTTCTGGAGCTAATTCTTGTTCATTATCTTATGTTTTATGGACAGCAGTTCCAACTGGGGGTTGACAAACACCACTTACCCAAAGCAGCCAGCTATGTCAGCTGAAGCCAAGGTTGCTTGAGAGATTTCTGATTCGGTTATGCTTTGAATCAATATTTGACTGATACTAAAATGCCAGGTGGAAGTGCAGCTGCACGTGAGCCAACTCAGTTTGGCTGGTACACCTGGCATACTCATGAGCTGTGTGTTTATGACAAGGCCTGGCTTTAATTTTTTTAGTTTGGTGAAGTCTGACCGTCTCTAGCATAGCAGTCTGTCCAATGGATACATTGTGGTCTGCACAGAGTGTGAAGAACAGGTAATGCAATGAGGGAATTGACAGTTTTAGCATGCTTCAATAAGAAGAGCTCTTACATCAAAATGTGCAGCATTGGGGGAAAAGGGGTTCAAGGCCCATTTTTTGGGCTTGATCTGGAACATACTGGTGTTCAAGGTGAGTTCTCTGCTTCTACTGCCTCACATATTGGTGGGAAAAAGACCTCTTGGGTATAGAGAAAAATGAGTAGGGTTTCTGATAAGGCACCTCAAATCTAGAAATTCTCTACTAATATCTGTCATTTCTTCCCTTTTCAAACATGAGAAGTCACACGGCCTCAAGAGAGAGTATTGTCAGCCTTTGCACAGGGATCATTATTTATAAATGTGTGAAGTGTTTTTCCAGGAAGTATACAGACATATAAAATATAAATTATGAGTAAATGGTTTTTAATTTTGGAAACTGTTTGAGAATTAAGTATTTCTATTTGTCCTGATATATTTTCTCATAGAGTCTAGACTCTGTTGGGTTATACAACAAGGCTTATCAACATGCCCACAATAGCTTGAGAATATGTCCTTTGAACCAGTGATGTCGACCATAGGTGTTTGTTAGCTTTGAACAGCATGACTGTGCTAAGCAGAGATGATTAAGGCAATGATGCTCACCGGCACCTCAAAACTTGGAATCTTTGAAATAAATGAAACCGACACGAAAACAAGAACACCTCTGCTCTGACTTCCTCTCACTCTTAATAAAAATTTCCACTTATTTTTTGCATATATAATATCAAGCCATAAATTCTTTGTGGCTAATGTCCCTTTCCATATGATTTACTGCTTTGCTTCTTTCAAAATTTTACATGTCACAGGTGAGTTGGTTTTTCTGAAAGCCATGAAATGAGATAAGAAAAATAGCCAGCTGAACTAATTGAAAGAGGCCCTGAATGTCAGAGGACTATGCACTTTGGTTAAATCTCAAGGCTGCTCTTACTGTAATGAGGGATGTAGTGAGAATGAAGGAAACATTGAACGGTGACAGTGCCTGAGCAACCACTGATGCAGGAGGAGAGGTTCCCCGAATTTCTTCTATTTTCCTTGGACTCGTTTCAGCTCGTGCCTTCTTCTCCGCTGTTTCCATCAGAGGAACTTGAACACACAACATAATATAAAGGTGATTCCTGATGTTCAGAAGTTCCAGGAATATGCTAATCCTGAGAATATTTACAGCCCAGTTTATAACCTTCCTCATTCTTTCTCTCTCCTCCCAATTTTTTCTTTTCTTTTTTTTTTTTTAATTACTCTCTGGGTAATAATAGTAGTGCTATGACCTGGGTTCTTTAACAAAGATGTTTCAGACAAGATACTTTAGTCTTTACTTGTCCATTGTAACTGACAATTTCCAACTGCTTAGTAACGTATCAACAGGATAGCCTCATAGATCTCATAGGTAAAAATGGTTATCTCAGAAAAAACAAAAGGGCCGACAAACCCAAGAGGCTTCCTAAGAATCATGGGGATGAAAAGTTGAAATGGGCTTTGGAATGAATTGCCTAAAATCGAACTAATAAATTGTAACAGTGATCTATTCATCCCAGCCCAGTGCTCTGAACAAGTTTCAAGGCCATTGGTGTGGGGGTAGGGGCGCAAAAGTGAAGTAAGCACACCAGTTAAACAGCAGGAAAAAAAAAATCCTAGTATCAGAGGCCCGCTCATTTAACCCATGCCTCTATACGGTGTCAAATTTGCAAATTTGATAAGCTGGTATGTATTTGTGTGTGTCTGTAATTAAAATATATATCTCATGGCAGGTACCTAGGACTATCCTTTTGTGATATTATCAATTTATTAATTACTTTTGTTTTTGAATGTCTCATATTTCTGAATCCTGTGCACATTTTTTGGGAAACTCAAATGTCATTCTGAGATTATTAACTTTCTTACTTTATAACAAAATTGTGTTGCCTTCAGTGATTATTACTTTTGTTTATTTCCACTCAAGGCTCAAAAATTATTCTTTTAGCAGGCTTCTTGGAAAGTTGGCAAAGGAAAATCGGTCTCACTGGTATGGTCTCTGATTCTTTGGTCCTCTTTTTACTGTAGAATATATTCAGTTTTTCTTTACTTTTTTGTTTGTTTGTTTGAAGAACTCCTTGAAGCACCTTGAAAACAGCTCTCAAGTCTTCTCAACAGTGATTTGAGCCCACTAGTGGGGTGGCTCCTGTGGGCTGGTCCCCCAAGGCTCTGTTAGGCAGAGACTTCATGGGAGATGTGGAAGAATGAAGGAAGGCAATGAAGATAGTGATCACGTGGGGGACAGACAGCTCTGTGACCATGTGCTGGAGATGCTTAGTTCCTCTGCGATGCTCTGGAAGAGGTTTAAGTAGCAGTCCCCTGTGTGGCAACTGGGAGTGTTTTCCTTGCTCTTCTGGGGAGTCTGTAAGCTATCTCTATGCTATAATGCAGCAATTTTGGTTTGTATTAGTCTGATTAGGCTGCTATAACTAAATGCCACAGACTGGGTGGCTTAACCAACAGAAATGTATTTTCTCACAGTTTTGGAGCCTCGGAAGGCTCAGGTCCAGAGCCAGTGGGGTTGGTTTCTGGTGAGAGCTCTCTTTCTGGCTCGCAGATAGAAGGCCACCTTCTTGCTCATGTCAGAGAGAGGGAGCAAGCTCTCTGGTGTCTCGTAGGAAGGAAGGCACCGATTCTATCAGATCAGGGCCCTACTCTTACAAGCTTGATTATTTCTGTAAAGGCCCCGTCTCCTAATACAGTTACATTAGGGGTTAGGGCTTCCCCATATAAGTTTTGGGGCCACATAATTCAGTCTATAGCACAGTTTAAACTATTAGAGCAGTTGAACAAAGAACAAGAAGCTATTTATTGTGCAATCTTCTCTCCAAATTTGATCTCAATTCTTTCCTATCAATGTTAAATCTACTCATATCCCTAAATAGGAAGAGTAGAAATAAAATATAAGTTGGAAATTTTAATTTTTTGATCTTTTAAAGTTAATATATGATTTAAAAACTTTAATAAAGTGTATTGGGATATAATTTGCACACAACAAAATGAATGCAATGCAGTCATTTTAAACATACAGTGTAATACATTTGACCAATGTATGTTCCCATGTAACCACCTTCATATATTATAGAACATTTCTATCATGAACATTTTCTGTGTCCTTTCCCAATGTTAAGTAAGTTCGTAAACCTAAAGTATAGATTGGACCATAACCTATCCCAGAAGACCCCTGATGTAATTTTTATCACTATATTTATAGTTTATTTCTGCCTGTTCTAAGACATCATGTACATGAATTTGTATAGTTTGTAGTCTTTTACACTGGCTTCTTTCACTTAAATGTTTTTGAGGTTCACCCATGTTGTGGAATGTGTACCGGTATGTAATCCATTTTGGTTTGACTTTTGAGGTGAATTCCATTGTATTCCACAAGCTGTGTATCTTTTGAGGGATATTTGAGCTGTTTCAAGTTTTTGGCTATCATAAACAAAGCCACCATGAATATCCAAGTGCAAGTCTCTTTGCAGACAAGTTTTCACTTGTGTAAATACCCAGGGGTAGAGTTGGATCATAATGTAAGTTTATGTTTAACTTTATAAGAACTGACAAATGTTTTCCAAAGTGGTTGGACTCTTCTACATTCTTATCAACAATATGTAAGAGGTCCAGTTGCTCCATATCTTCAGCAATGGTTGTTATTGGCAGCCTTATTCTTTTAGCCATTCAAGTGGGAACACAGTAATATCTTACTGTGATTTTAATTTGTATTTCCTTAGTAGCTAACTATGTTAATAATCTTAAACTCTGTATGATAATGTATGCTCTTAAAGATTTATTTTTATTGTTTTTGAGAGAAAGAGAGAAAGAGAGAAGTGAGGGGAAGAGCAGTCTCGCTAGTTGCATGTCGTTAGTTTTCTACATAGTTCCATTCCACAGATGGGCACAAAGCTGTGCAGGGCAGGAACCAGGCCACGGGCCTCCCACATGGGAAGCACACCCAGGGCGGAAGCTGAACCATTGGCCTCCTACATAGGAAGCTTGCCCCAGTGAGAATCAACCTGGGGGCACACCCCAGTTCACATATGGGTCTGCACAGGCCGGGACTGGGATTCAGCCCTTGGACCCCGGGGCTGCCAAATGAGCACTCAACTCACTGAGCCATCCAGCCTCCCTAATGTATACTCTTAAGTTCTGTTTATTTAATGTTTCCTATGGCTGCATATGTAACCTAAATTCATTCTCTCTTTCTCTCTCTTTTTACTTTTTATTTTTTATATTTTTTCTTTACTCTGCCTTTAGCATATTTTAGGTTACACTCATAATTTTCTTTCATATGTGTCCTTGGTAATGTACAAGTCTGGCATTTATTATTCAAACCTTTTGAGTTTGAGTTTAGATTCTCTTTATGCCACATTGATTTCTGAATGTGCCTCTTCATTTTCTTCCTCATAGTATGGGAGACAATAAGAACCAGAATTTCTTTTGAAATATCTCCATGCCTTGTGGAATCATCAGAGAAGCTGTTGCTTTTTTAAAATTAAAAAAAAAATTTCTTGTAAGTTTATAAACTTAAAGTATACATTCTACTTTAATTCAATTATTCACTTATCAGTTTAACAAAAATTGTTCTGCACTTATTCAGTGCCAGGCATCATTCTAGGCAAAAGGGAGATAGCAGTGAACAAACCAAACATGCAGTGTTGGGGAAAGATTCTAGATGCTATGTAACTTTCTAGATATTTTTTATATTAAATTTAATTAGCTATTGCTTGATTAAACATATTTGTTGAACATTTGCATATGCAAGACTGCAGAGAAATAAAATGAATGAATAAATTTAATAAACTATTGATCTTATAGGGGGAATAGTTATTGAGTAAAATTTACATACTAGGAATGTCACTAGGATCTGGGGACATCTCTGTCAAGAAACAACTAAGGCATAGTATAGTACTGGTGTTCAACTAGTGGTGGGAAGGGGAGCCAGACATTATTTAAACAATCATATAGACATTTAGGTTTCAGTTTTAGAATCTAAATTTGGATTTAGAATCTGTGATCAGGACCTATGAGAATGTGTAACAGGAAGGTTCAATATGGTGGGTAGTATGTGATATTCATGGAAGACCTTGAAGAGGAAGTAATACTCAAGACAATTAAATGTAAGAAGAAATTAACCAGATAAAGAGAATGGAGAAAAATTTAAGACCTTCATCCAGAGGGAGTATAACATGTTTAGGAAGTTGAAAAAGGCAAGTGTGGCTGGAGTTATAGAACAAAACACACAAACAACATTTGTTTTGCTCTTCATTGCACTGCAGTCTGGCTTTTACCTTCAATTCTTCACTGAAATTATTCCTGCAAGGGCAGCAGTGACCTTCTAGCTGAGCAATCCCGTGGATGCTGTTCATTCTTTTTACTTTTTGGATTCTTGCTAATACCACTCCCATCATCATGAAACTTCTACCTTGATTTTAGGATGCTATACTGATTAGCCTACTTTTTTCATGATTCCTCTCCACATACTCTTCTCCTGCATGACTTATGAACGCCACGCCCCTGGGTTTTGGCCGCTGTCAATCTTTTTGGGGCTCTGCCTATCTCTATTCAGTCATGAATGATGTCTCTCCAACCGAGAAGTGCTGTGTCCTCCTTCAGTTATTACAGTGGATGAAATGGGTCTTCAAAGTTTTAGAAATAGTCATATGTTCAAATTTTAGTTAGGTACAGATGTTTTTTTTTTTCTTCCTCCTATTTTATGTTTCTAATTTAAGTAGACCTTGCTATTGTAAGATTTAACCTTACAATGTACGGTACATACTTATAATATACGCAGGCGTTCTACTAGATGCTATGGAAGAAGACACCAAAGTTTTCTTCTGTCATTGTCTTTCTGGACTCAGCTCACAGGTGTCACTTTTTCCAGGAAATCTTTCCTGAACTAGGTACCCTCATTGTGAGACCTCACAGTACCATATGATTCATCCTTGAATATTTTACACCACATTGTCAGCATTACTTTACTCTTTAATCTTTCTTTCCATATTGTGAGCCTCCTCCTTTATAAATTCACACTGCCTAACCCAGTGCCTGGCACAGAACAGGTACCTAACACACACACACACACACATGCATGCATGCACACACTAGTCTATCCTTCTTATTCACAGATTCTGTATTTGCAAATTTGCCTAATTTCTAAAGTTTATTTGTAATACCAGAATCAACAGTTGTACTTTTGCAGTCATTAACAGACCATTGCAGAGAGGTGAACAATTTGAGTCACCGGATATGCACATTCTCACCGGAGACTGACCAAGGAGATACTACCTTCTTCTTTCAGATTTCAGACCATAAACAAGTGTCTTTTTACAGTCATTGGAGGTAGGGGCTTCAATATATAAATTTGAGAGGGGAACACAATTAGTTCTTAGCAGATAACAGTGTTGTAAGGGACAGAAGAGAATAGGTTAAAATACTGTTACCACATGCTTGAAGTGGTATCATGCTATTTGAAGGTGAAATTGAATTAATTAGAAATGTATATTATATACTCTCAGGAGTCTACTACAATTAAAAAACAAACAAACTGATATGCTAGGAGAGGAGAGAGAATCACATAACATGCTCTATTAAAATGAGAGAAGGCAGAAAAAGACAGGAAACAAAACAAATAACAAATACCAGGGATAAGATACTTACAAACATAATAGGTATTTAATCAATTAAATCAATAATCTCTTTAAATCTGAATAGTCTCATTACACTAAAAGACAGATTATTTTAGTGTATTAAAAAACAAAAGACCCAACTATATATTGCCTATTTGAATCCCACTTTAAATATTGATTTGGATTAAAAGTAAAATGGATCAGAAAAATGTATCATGCAAAATGCTACATCCATGGCAGATGTAAAAGAAGTGAACTCAGATTTACATTTATGCTGTTGCTTTTACAATCTAAAAACCCAAAGATAATCAAGCTTTCATCTACACCCTGATGCTGAAAGGATAGAATAATTGCCAGTTTTGGCATTAATTAACAGTTTTAGGATGGCAATTTCTTAGCTACACTTAAAAACCAAACATTAAAATACATTAGGTTAATTCTTCAGAGAGTTACTGACAACTCATATTGATACTTTACATCACATTTGTCATAAAGGAAAGAATAAAAGAAGACTAATGTGACAACCAGATGAAAAAATTCTATAGTTGACTGCTTAATTTGCTCCTTCTTTTACTATTTTAAATGTGGCTACATTAGTTGTGAGGCCCTACCCTTTAGAATGAATGACTTCCTT
Source organism: Craseonycteris thonglongyai (assembly GCA_004027555.1). Lineage (NCBI taxonomy): Eukaryota > Metazoa > Chordata > Mammalia > Chiroptera > Craseonycteridae > Craseonycteris > Craseonycteris thonglongyai. Next base: position 3,638 of record PVKE010013251.1, on the reverse strand, counting down.
TGGATACTAAAAGTAAAGTCACTCTAGATCATAAGTAATAACAAAGATGTTTATTCAGATCCTCAAAAAAGTGTATCTGGTAAGCATTCTAACAGCTGACATGGTGTTTTTTCTTATGACACTCCTCTGATTATTATTGCAGAGTGCCACCTACAAATTATTCTTCTCTTTGTCTTGTCAGGATATGATGTCGAAAATATGAATGGTTGCTAAGTGCTTTTGTGGAAATAAGGCAAAGACACTATGTAAATTTTTTTTCCACATGAAAAGACAAAAGAGCACATCCTGTCATACCTTTCCATTTATGATCTTACCATACATATCTCGCAAAAATATATTTTATCGAAATGATTCCTTTTAGAGGAAGTAACATATATTTTTCATTTTGACTTTAATACACATATAACATCTTTGAAATGACATTTTAAAGACTTAGAGTACTTGTTATATGTCAGACTAAATTTTAGAAAACTGTCTGGTAAATCAGGCTGTAAGTACATTGGGTCATGTAAATGCAGTTGGCATTTAGAGAAGGTTGACTTCTTGTAGCCATTTATAAATTTGTCATTGGTATTAGCCTCATTGTTCCACAAAGACATTAAAAAACATTTGATATACAACATATTTTGTGATTTTCTGTACATATATTTTTAATGCAGAAGGATTCAGAAGCTATTTCTGAATCCCTGTGCTCTGTAAGTAAATAACTATGATTGCACCAAGAAATGTACCCAGCCTTACTAAAGGCTTTTTTATCCCTACAATGGAAGTAATATATTGAATAGTTTCCTTGGCCATCTGGCAGAACTATTTGGTGATAAAATAAGCATATAAGTACATATGTGTGTGTGCTTTGAAAATAGTGAAATGTCTTACGTTATTGCAGTTATCCTTATTGCTAGAGAATACTTTAATCCTGGCTTCTTTTAGTGTCTTGTTGACCAAACCATGTTAGGCAAATACAGCCTGCCTTCTAAAAGTCCAACAATAATCAGAGAAATTTTTCTTTCTTTCCCTCTTCTAGAGAAAATAAAAGCAAATACACAAGTTGGAATCCTGCATAGTGCTATTTATCCCAAATGTATACTTGCTGGCTTCCACAGGCTGCTTTGTTTCTCTTCATTTCTGGGGTAAGTGACCTATATCTACAATTTTCTAGGGTCTCAAGAGCCCAAACTATTATATGAAAGCAATGTATTATTCATTTGGTGGTTTTAGGAGAGAGCAGCATCTGTACATTTACAAACACTGGCAAAGGTTAAAAGCAAGTGAGAAGGGAGCTGCAAGTCCACAGGCAATCAAGGCTTTGCGCCGATACCGACTTGACAATCTCAGCTGAGGTTGCGCTGGAGTGAAAGGTTACTAACTCTATTATGAGAATTTGGTGTTACTGTCCGCTCTTCTGTTTGCAGCACGAACATTTTAGTTGTAAGAAAAGCAGTTACTTATCTCAGGTAACTCTTTAACCTTGCTGTTCGTGTACTCATTAATTTATGAATGTGATCATTATTTTACGGTACAGACCACTGTTTTTACTTACTAAGTTATCCAGAGTGTCAATAGGAGGTGGCCCTTTATTGTTACAAACAAGAAAAACCAAAGTTTGAATGTGTTTTATATTTAATTTGGCTTTAAAAATAAACTGCAAATACAAGATATGCCCTGGACATCCTGTAGGACTAGGAAATAGAGAAATTCTCAAAGGAAAAACAAAAATCAAACCAACCAACCAACAAATAAAAGCATGGGGGAATGTCAAAGGGACACAAGAGCCAATCTGCCAGAGCTCCAAATAGCCAAAGTTAGAACAATTTAAGTGACAAAATAGAGAAATTACCCATAGTGTCAAATAAATATACATAAGTCCATACTGACATAAATAAATGATTAAAAATAAATGGATAGAAGTTGCAGAACTCCAAATGTATGTAGTTACTTTGGTTTATAGAAGGTAAAGCTTAATCTCCCCATTTACCCTGGGTTAGATTCACTGACTTCATTCCATAGAATAAAGTAGGGCAAGGAAAAAAATGGTAATGCTAATGTTGGAAAACCTAACAAAAACTATATGAAGCAAGTGATGTAAGTTTAATATTTCCAGTGTTGTCATGTGGATATTATGTTCCCCTCATGTGATAAGAAAAGCACTTCATCTCTGTGGTATTGTTCCCCCATATCCACAAACCCAATGTAATCATAGAAGGACATCAGGCAAACCCAGTTTGGGGGGCTTCCTATGGGGTAGCTGGCCAGTACACCTCAAGATTCTTCAGGTCATAAAAACAAGAAAAATCTGTGGCACTGTCACAAACAAGAGAAAGTAGGAGACAGGACAACCAAATGCATTGCAGTGCCATGACTTAGGTTCTAGAACAAAAAATGTAATTTATGGAAAAACCATTTGGAGTTCAGTTAATATTTTAATAAAATGTGGAAGATTGAATGATGGCCATTTCATAAGATGTGTCCATATCTTAATTCATGGAACTTATGCATGCTACCTTAGTTAGGAAAAAAATATATATCTTTGTAGATGTAATTAAGTTAAGGATCTTGAGATAAGAAGACCAGTCTGGATTATCTAAGACACCCAAATCCAATGGCAAATGTCCTTATAAGAGAAACATAGAGAAGATGCAGCACTGTGATCATGTAGGCAGAGATTGGAGACAGTAGTCTGAAATCAAGAAATTCTATCAACCACCTGATACTGGAAGAGGCAAAGAGTAGGATATCCCCTAAATTTATTTAAAGGAAGTATGACCCTTAGGCACCTTGATTTTAGATATCTGGGCTCCAAAACTGTGAGAAAATAAATGTCTCTTGTTTTAAGCTACCCAAGTTGTGATAATCTGTTATAGCAGTGTTATAAATATACCAATAAATATACCAATTCTTTGGTTTGGATAGTGTGCCATGAGTATGATATGAGGTCTATATAGGGTCTCTCTGTACTATTTTTCCAACTTTTTTGTAAATCTAAAAATTTTCCAAAATATAAAGTTTATTAAAAGGAACACGATTCATCTCAAAGAAAGGTTTAGATTTTACTTCTACTTTGTTATGAATCAAACTTCTTATTTCTTTGAATAATGTGACTACTATGCCATTAAATATCTTACAGGTATAAACCAGCATTTCTAGAAAATACTTTTCTCAAACGAGCAACATTGGTATGGCAAATACGAGATTTATGAATGTGATCATTAATTTATGGTGCAGATCTTTTTCTTCTCAATTTATCCATTGGGCCACTTATAAATCAGTGACACTGAGTGCCCACTATTCTCTGAGTACCTCTATCGAGACCTATGTTGGAAGGGCCAAAAGAGGGGATATAACAATAGTTCTGCCTTCAGGATATCTAAATTCTCATTCTTCTCCTCCCCCTTCTCCTCCTATTCTTCTTCTTTCTTTTTTATTTTTATTTATTTATTTATTTTTTTTTATTTTATTTTTTTATCTTTTCACATTTATAGAGAGAAATTATCTTTTTGTCTTCAGTGCATAGTTATTTCTATTTTACTTTTTGACAGATAGAGAGAGAGACAGAGACAGAGACAGTTAGAGAACCGAACTGTGGGAACTCCCCAGTTCAGCACGTGGGTCCTGCCTGGGCCGGAGCCGGGATTCGATCC
>PVKE010013250.1:0-36867 GCA_004027555.1 Craseonycteris thonglongyai | reverse complement strand
CCGAGGATCGAATCCCGGCTCCGGCCCAGGCAGGACCCACATGCTGAACTGGGGAGTTCCCACAGTTTGGTTCTCTAACTGTCTCTGTCTCTGTCTCTCTCTCTATCTGTCAAAAAGTAAAATAGAAATAACTATGCACTGAAGACAAAAAGATAATTTCTCTCTATAAATGTGAAAAGATAAAAAAAAATAAATAAATAAATAAAAAAAAAAAAAAAAAAAAAAAAAAAAAAAAAAAAAAAAAAAAAAAAAAAAAAAAAAAAAAAAAAAAAAAAAAAAAAAAAAAAAAAAAAAAAAAAAAAAAAAAAAAAAAAAAAAAAAAAAAAAAAAAAAAAAAGTATAACAATGAATTCAAAATGGGTATTTAAAAAATATCCCCTGTTGATTTTTATATGTATACAGGTTTGATTGAAATAATTTGCATTTCTATTCTAACATGTTTTTTACATTAGTTTCAGATGTGCACAATGATTACATGTTTTATAATTTATCAAGTGATAACCAAGATAAATCTAGTACCCACCTGGCACCATACATAGTTATAATACTATTGACTATTTTCTGTTGTACTTTATATCCCATGGCTGTGTTCATAAGTAGTATACTGTACATCTTAATTCCTTCTCCCTTTTTCACCTATCCCCCAGACCCGTCTGGCAACCATTAAAATATTCTCTGTATCTATGAGTTTTTGTCTGTTTTGTTTGCTCATTTATTTTGTATTTTAGATTCCACATATAAATAAAATCATATGATGTTTGTCTTTCTCTGCCTGACTTATTTACTTAGCATAATGCCCTCTAATTCCATCAATGTTGTTGCAAATGAAAAAAATTATTTTTAATGGCTGGGTAATATTCCCTTTTATATATGTAGTACTTCTTATCTATTTGTCTATTAATGGACATTTGTATTGCTTTCATATCTTGGCTATTGTAAATAATGCTGCAGTGAATTTAGGGGCACATATATCTTTTATAATTAGTGTTTTGGATTTCTTCAGATAAATACCTGAAAGTTGGATAGTTGGGTCATAAGGCAGCTCCATTTTTTATTTTCTGAGGAACCTCCGCATTAATTTACAATCCTACCAACAGTGCACACATTTTTCCTTTTATTGATGTTTTGATGATAGCCATTCTGACAGGTTGTTGTTTTAATTTGCATTTCTCTGATGATTAGTGATGTTGAACATCTTTTCATATGTCTCTTATCCATCTGTAAGTTCTCTTTGGAGAACTGTCTGTTCAGGTCTTCTGCCCATTTTTAAATTAGATTACTTGTCTTTTTGAAGTTAGGTTGTATGAGTTTATTATATATTTTGGATATTAACCCCTTATCATTAGCAAATATCCTCTCCCATTCAGTAAGTTATCTTTTCATTTTGTTGATGGTTTCTTTTCTGTCCCAAACTCTTGAATTTTATGTAGTCCCACTTGTTTTTCTTCTCCTTTCCTAAGGAGACCTACCCAAAATAGTATTACTAAGAGTTATGTCAAAGAGTTTACTGGTTATGTTTTCTTCTAGGAGTTTTATGGTTTTGGCTCTTACATTTAAGTCTTTAATCATTTTGAGTGTTTTGTATGTGGTATAAGAAAGGGTTTAGTTTCATTCTTTTGCATGTATCTATCCAGTTTTTCCAACACTGTTTATTGAAGACACTGTTGTTGTTTTTTTACCTCACTGTATATTCAATAAGCATATTTCTTTAATTATTAGAAAATGTTCCATTTTCAAATTATTGATTAATTTTTATTTAATATTTTGTGTTATTTAAGTGATAAAATGATTACTAACTTTTATAATGATTTGGTAATTTGTAATGCAAATTTCTAACTTACAAATGCTACTGCAAATATCTTTGAAGAAAGCTTAGAAACACCGAAAACAATTTTTGCACTCATCTTTAATATCTGTTAAATAAATGTTTTTTATTATTCATGATAATGAAGGATGGCTTGGCCTTAGATTACCAATCACAAATCCAAAAACAAAACAAAACAAAACAAAATGGACAAACATGCAGATCTAGTAGAAACCAGTAACTTTTACTTAAATCCCAATTTTTAATTGTAGTCAATCTTACAAATTAAAATGAAAGTATTTTGTAGATGACTAAAATTTTACGTAAAACACTTGAAAATATTGTCTTATTATTACTAATCTTCCACCTCCGTAGGAATTACCTTTCTTCTAGAGTCATAAGAAATGCAGTGTCCATGTGGACCTCTAGGATATAAATATAACATTTCATACATTATAGGATAGTGACCCTCTTTTTAAACACGAAGCTGGCTCTCATGTACAAGACTCTTCCATAAGCAACATGGTTGTACCTCAGTTCTTTTGTTTATGTTTGTGTTGTTTATTTTCATATAAGGGACCAGTTAATATCATGTAATCTTTATATCCCCAGTACCTAACACAATGTCTTGCATATAATACATATTCAAAAAAAAAAAAAGTAAGCAAACAAATGATATATGGGGACAATTATGCTAACAATATAACTAAAAAAGACTACACACAGCAATAGTATTATATTTTGATTCAGGGAATGCCAGGATAGGTCAGTGGCTAAGCACTTGCCACACAACCGGGAGGCCCAGGGTTCAATTCCCAGCCCCAGCCCATTAAAACCCACCAGCTGAACTTTGGTGCAACTGGTGGGAGGCCTCCGGTTGGGTTCCTGCTTCACATGACCCTACATCCATCTGTGTGGATTGAAACTATGTCACAACTAATGATGTACAACTGTTGAGACCACTCAGGGCCCTCCCCCATTCTCTCTCTCTCTCTCACGAGTTCTCTAAAAAATTATATAAAAATAATGAAATAAACAACTAAAACAAAATGTTGATTCATAAAAACAGTATATTCAGTACTAGTTAGAAAAAATGAAGAGTTAAAATAGATCTTTAAAAATATTTTTGTCTGAGATCTGTGAGTCTTTAAGGAAACAATAATTAAAATGATAATTAAAGCAAGACCTTTCACGAAATGTTTATATTTGACAAAGGATGAAGATACATTTTGGTGAACAGCGAAACATTTAAGCACTTTACTAAAGCAAACAATGTTTGGAAGAAAAGAAAAGCATTGCTTTTAGTTAATGAATGTTTTTCAGCTTTTGCAATACCCAACTCTTGATACTGGAGATGTTTTCTTAACAGCAAAAAATGGATTGAACGTTGCCTTGAAAATGCCATTTTCTGGCTTCCTTCTGTTGCCAGCACTAAGTAAATGCAGGAGCAGTGTCTGCTGCTACTAACACTTGCTTCATTTTTCAAATGCTAATTACTGCCTTGGAGTCAATCATGAATGACATTGAGTGGCTGTATAGGCAAAGTAGTAGAAGTGATAGGACCAATATCAGTTTCATAGATCAATACCGGTGAGTGTAGATTTTGAGATTCCCCCTTTTCACCAATTCTAGTGCATGTGCTAATAAGCAGTGAAAGTGAATAAAACAAAAGAAGCAAACAAACCCAACATGGTCTAAAGTAAGAAGCAAAAAATTATTGTTGGCTGTATTTTTGTTTTGATTAACACAGAGTAGGTAGGCCAAGTATCAAGGTTTTAATAAGCAAAGTTCTCTCAGTTTGGGTGGTTTTAGGATCATTTGCCCTTTCATCTCTGTAAACAAGGATAGACTGAATGAGAATGGCATGGTTTTTAAATTAGTCTTCTGACTGGGTAATTTCTGAACAGCCATACATTCTGTATATATATATATTTTTTAATTTATTTTATTGTTTGAGAGAAGATGAGAGAGAGGCAGACAGACAGAGAGAAGGGGTGAGGAGGGCCCAGAGCAGTACCCCTAGGTGTATATCATCAGTTGTGACATGGTTTTGTTCCACATAGGTAGATGTGGGGCCACCCAGGGCACGAACCAAACTGGTTGAGATTTGTGGGTGATTAAGAACCAGGCCTAGAAGGGCACTTGTTACTCTGCTCCTGTTTTATCACCTATAATGTGCCCGGGAAGAAAAGAGAAGAGGTTGTGGTGAGCAGCTAGCTGTTTCTGGCACCAATGATGTGCACAAGAAGTGGAGCAGAATGCTATGGAATGTTGAAAATTTTCTGTAGCCCATTTTTATCTCTATCTTATAAACTACTGTTTCTTCTTTTATTAACTATTACTTCTAGTATTGTTTTCTCTAGACAAAATCTTCCAGAAATTTTTTGTTTCTCTTTACGTACATAATAGAGTTTTCATTAGGTAAAAATTTTATGCCCATAACAGAGACTGTTTTTATTTTTTTTACCGTGTTCTAAATGTTTAATTAATAGTACTGCAAAGTATTCTCAGTGGTATATTTGTGAATCAGGATTTACTTTATCCTACTTATTTTTTCTTTAATCCATTATTAAACTAAGTTTCCTATTGTATCAGTGGCTTCATAATTCTATGTAGTTGATTGACACAGCCATTTACAGAGTTTGGCCAATTGAAAACACATTATCTGAATTTCTTTCATGTTGTTTCCCCTCTATTTCTATCTTAGAGCTTAAAAGCTCATTTTTTCACTCATTATTGCAATTTTATGAGGATTTCACCAATGAAAGTTATTATACATTTGGAAGAATACTTCAGAGCCTATTTACAAATCAGGCAGGAAGTATGTAGATTACATGCATGAGAGAGCATAAATAAAATTCATTTTTAATCATGTAATTGTACTGTCATTTGTTTCCATGTAATTGGTGAGGAATTACATTTCTATTCATACCCTGGGTCCACTTTTGGAATAAAGCAAATGCAGTGTGAAAATGTCAGTAGCATAGTTTTGAATTGTTGCTTTTAAGTGCTATAATTTTTGGCGTTTGTTTGATCAAGTGTAAGAAATATGTGGTGAATAACGTTGATGTGTAGGCTGAGTTTATAAGTAGGGAATTAATTAAACAAACAAAAATACTATTTTTTTTAAGACCCCTGTGATAGAAAATGATTTCAATATATAAAATTATCTAATAGTTATTTTTTTCTTTAACTTTTTGAGTGAAAGTGTTTATGTTTTCTAGGGATGAGTGGAAGGATGAATGTATGTTTGTATGGATATTCTGTGTTGGAGGGGCCAAAACATTCACCTAGTCTATAACACTCTTATTTTACAGATCTCTATTCAATTCTAAATAGAGAAGAAAAATTGTATAAAGGTCACAAGGTATAAAAAATATTTTAAAGAAAGAATGTAAGTAAAGCCAAGCTTATTTTCTGGTACATTATAAAAGCTTTGCATAAACATTACTTCTCTTTTCTTTCCCATCATCACAGATACACCTTTATCGGTAGAGCTAGAACCAGGACTTGAACTGAATTTCTTGATTCTCAGCTGGTATATTTTTGTTTTGTAACAAGCATCTGTTATTTTAGACAATTCAAAATGGGTTAGGATGCTTGATTGCATGTGTTTGCATGGTGTGACTTTATTCAGAATGATTCTTCCACCAACACCACACACACAAAAAGAAAAAAACAAAAACAATGAAACAATAACAGCAAGTACTTCAAAGAGTAGCAAAGTAGTAGTAAAAAGAATGCTGTGTCAAAAGGGAGAGGAGGGACACCACATCAAAATTTGTGGTTCTTAAAAAAAAAACGATCTCAACATTCACAGTACTTGATATTTTCAAGGAAAGTGTCTCATTTCCATTAACAAGGAAACCTCCTAATTCACAAATATACACAGTGGGTGATGTGTGTTAATGGCACTCTTAGCAACCCATAATGTGGTGCAGTTAATGTATCTCAGCTTGAATTAACTTTACCACAAGCCATTGTTCCCTTTTTATTCAGCACAGATGCCTGTGGAAAAATCTCTTAGAATCTCACAAGGGGATTTCAATTAACATTACTCACTACTGTACAGCAACATAAAAATGGAGGCTATTTTAACCTTTCTCAGGTTTCCTGCTGATCAATTCAATGCTTTCCATTACTTTAATTCTGGTTACCATAAACTCATCTTCATTGTTCAGAAAATACCTTTTCACTTACGGGGCAGAGTGCAGCTGCCAATGGGAAGCCAGAATAGGCCAAACAGACTACATGATTCCTTAATATAGTGTGTAGGTTTGTCCTTGGTGTAACACCACTTAACATGGTATATTTTTAAACCCAGGAGCTTCTATTGCTAGAATTGACTCTTTTGGCCCTTCTACCATTCCTTTGTCCCAATCTACCCCAATTAGATGTTCATATAATTGGAGTTTCCTTCACCTTGCAAAAAATGGTAGATTTTTATTATTAAAATTATTTAGAATTTTAGTTACCAGAAAATTTTAACATAGATGTACTTGAAAGCCCAAATTATCTTCTCTGAAACAATATCCGAGGCAAGAAAAATACTTCATACTCGTAAGTACTGAAAGGCTGAGGTGTCTTTGATACTCTCCCTCTTCCTCAGTGCCTATACTCTGTCATACAGTGTGTGCTGTCAGTTTTACCTCTCAAATAGTGTTGTTTCCCATCCCCGTGGTCACCACTCAATGTCTCTCAGAAAACACCCTGGTGTCCCCAATTCCTCCATTGTACTACAACAAGAGTTGTCTTCAGAATTCAAATCTCTTCATGACATTTGCTTTGTTAAAATATTTTCTTGCTCTTCCAAAACTCTTAGGATTAAAGACTGAAATCCTTGCAGATAAACCTTGTATAACTCAACACTTCCTTGAATCTCTTGTGTGCATGTGCCTCACCATTCTCTTTGATCTCTGGGGTGTTGACCTTTCAGTTTGTCAAGTATGACAAGGCTTTTCATGTGTTACTTATTAGTTTGATTATTTTATTAAAATATTCACAGAATGCAGTTTGTATGAAGAGGACTTTGTCTTTACCTGCTGTCACATTGTGGACTCTAGTAATGAATAATAATGAATTCAGAGAACGGAGAAGACACTTTTCAATGATGCTTTTCATTGGCAGAGGAGTAGAGATTTAAATTCAGTTCATTAACCACATTTATGTCTCTTATCACTGAATTCCTACCTATAGGTGAGTCTTGCAGTATTAATTCAGCAAATAATGAACAACAGGAAGACAGTACATACCCACAAATTGCTTACAAAGTTTGAGAAAGACAGCAATGAAATGAACTAAATTATAAAATAGGAAAATAGCTATAATTAATTCATGCCATCTCACTGGTTATTTTGAATTATTAATATTTTTTACCTTAGAATGACAATGTCAGGTAAGCAGATAGTATTGTTTAATACTTTTTAATATGAAAATGGTTTAGCTCCCCATATGTCAAGGGGAAATATCACTTTCTTCGTGGCAAAAACATATTTTTCCTTGGTATAATCTATAGCATGTACATTACTCTATAATTATTAATCAAGTCAAATTGAATTAGTTTTTCTCAGCTCTTAATAAAAATACACTTCCTATCTATATGTATGTATATGAAGTGTATATATATATATATATATATATATACTTTTATCAAGTAAAATGCCCTGACTAGTACTTCTTACTACCCATGTAGATCTTGTATATTCCAGGTATACAATTTTTTTTTTACTTTAATCAGCATGCATTCATGCACTGAATTATTGTTTCATATATAATCTGTAGCTATGTCACATGTGTATATAGGGATATATACACATATCCATTCACTCAATTATTGTTTCATATGTAATCTCTAGCTATGTCATGTGTGTATAGGGACTACCCTCTCTTAGCCTCTCCAAATAGTAGTTGCCCTGAAAGGCTTGCTTGTTCATCAGGGCACAGTAGGAAACTAGGACTTGGCTCAAGAGCTTGAATTCTAGTGTGGATGGTAGAAATTTCTAGCAGGTGGCTTCGTACACAAGTCATTTCAAGTTATGAGCTTCAATGACCTTATATTTATGATAGAGATAGCAGCATTTTTATAGCTAAAATATGATTATGAACATGGCATGATTTAAAAAGTATAAAGTAAGCTTTCTCAAATATTATTCTATAGATTATTGGTCCAAGAAGATGGTCCTACAGAAAGATACCTATGGTCAAATATGCTCCAAAAAGTATTTTATAATCTAAATTTTCATGAGAGTTAAACAAAGCTATTTATTTTATAAGGAAAACTGTTTATTTCTATTTAACAAATGCTTTACAAATTTATTTGACCATGGGGACATTTTTTTGTATTCGTAAAGCATACTAACAATTATTTGAAGTAATATAACATTCATTAGTTTGTACTTTTATACATGAAACATTGAATTTCTAAAAAAGAAAATTTTTAAACCATAGATTTCTAAAAAAGAAAAAGTACTGATAATCAAAGAAAAATGAAATGATCACATTTATATTTCAGTTTGGCATATCTACTGTTTTGGCTTAGTTCTATATTATTTTCATTTAAATCCATAGAAATAAAATATTTCGTTTTATATAAGGCACATATTTCTTACCTTTAGGCTTACAAATATAAGAATATGCAAATTTTTGAATATTTGCCACCAGATATATTTAGCTAGAAAATCAACTATAACTATCTTTTTTTTTTAAAGATTTATTTTTTTGTTTGTTTTTGACAGAGAGAGAGAGAGATACAGAGACAGAGAGAAGGGAGAGGGCCCAGAACAGTCTCCATAGTTGCACATCATTGGTTTTTTCACATGGTTTCATTCCACAGGTGAGAGCGGGGCTGCACTAGGCAGGAACTGGGCTGGTGTTTCACCCCAGTGAGAAGTAAACTGGGGGCACTCCCCAGTTCAGCGTATGGGTTCACACAGGCCGGGTCCAGGATTTGATCCTTCGTCCCCGGGGCTGCAAAGTGAGCACTTAACCCACTGAGCCATCCCGGCTTCCCTACCATAACTATCTTAACTTTCTTTCTCCTTATAGATGTAATGACTCTATTCTAAATTTTACCCTGACACTACAAAGACAAGATGAAAAAGAGAATCATAGAATTTGTGTCAATAGCTGAAGTCTTCTAGAAACATTCTCTATACCACCAGTTAGTCTAAATTATTCAGATATTTGTTTTCCTAATAATTTGCATATATTATAGAGTAACTTATATTTGGAAAGCATTAAATTTCAATTAGTCAAACAATGGAAGTTATGGTTTAATATATGCTAAGAATAAGCTTATATGGAGAAATAGCCACTTGTATTATTTGTCAATGCTCTCTTGTTAGCCACAGCATATATTAGCTTGTTTAGTTTAAATTGAGAACTAAAGATATAATTGTTAAGTGTCCAGGAGAATCACAATTTTATTTGACTATGGGATTAGAAAAGAGTACAGTTTAGTGAAATTTTTTTCAAATTTATTCACTTTATTGTGTTATGCATAAGAAATGTAGCATGAGCAAATGGAACATGTGACTCTCAGTGGGTTAATTTTAAAGACTGACAGTGCCGTTTAGTTTTAATACCATTTCTATTTTGTAAAAATCAAACTAACTGTTACAAATATAAATGCCAATACAGAAAAGTCCTACATTTTTGGGGGGCTTAAAAATTATTTTGCAGGGATGCTGGAATAGCTCAACAGGTTGAATGCTTGCCTTGCAACTGTGAGATCTGGGGATAGAATCCTGTCCCCAGCTCATGTGAACCCATGTGCTCAACTGCAGCATAACTGGTAACTGCTGGGATTGCTCAGGAGTTGATTGTTTGCCTTGCAACTGTGAGGTCTGGGGATCAAATGCTGAAAGTTCTCACCTCCCGTGTGGGAGGCCCCCTGTTTAGTTCCTATCCCACACACCCAACATCCATCTGTGTGGAATGAAACCATGTCACAACTAGTGATATACAACTGTGGAGACTGCTCTGGACCTACCCCTCTTCTCTCTCTCTCTCTCTCTCTCTCTCTCTCTCTCTCTCTCTCTCTCTGTCTCTCACCTTCTCTCAAACAATATTTAAATCTTTAAAAAAATTATTTTGCAACAATGCATGTCTCCTTGAGTAGTGACTCTCAAAATGAAGTACCTAGATCAGCAGCTTCAGTATTAAGATCAAATAGGAAGTTGTTAAAATGCAAATATTTAGTCTGTAGCTCAGATCGATGGAAACAAAACTTTTGGGAATTTGCTTTAGCTGTATGTGTTTTCACAAGTATTACCTTGGGTGATTTTGGTGATGTAAAATTGGTGGTTTTGCCTCCTTAACAACATTTGCCAAGTCTGGAAACATTTTTGTTTGTCACAACTAGTGAAGGGTTGTTCTTGGCGTTTAGTGTATAGATGTCATAGATGCTGCTAACCATCTTGCAACACACAGAACAGCCCCAACAACAAATAATTACCCAGCCCCAAATCTCAGTATTGCTGAAATTGAATAGGCTACTTTAGAGAACTCAGTAGGATCCAACCTCTTGGCTGCCCTGAGCCACATTGGACAAAGAATTTTCTTGGGCCGCACATTAAGTACGCTGACACTAATGATATTTGATGAACTGAAAAAAAAATTGCAAAAATAATCTCATAATGTTTTAAGGAAGTTTATGAATTTGTGTTGGGCCGCATTTAAAGCCATCCTGGGCTGCATGTGGCACGTCGCAGACATGTTGGACGAGCTTGATTTAGGTAGACCTGAGTAGGTAGATTGTATATTTCATATATTTCTATAAGCCTAGTACATCTACATATTAAAGATTATTATGTGTTTTACAGAAACCTAATTTATAGTCTGGATCTCTATAATATCTTTGTAGATTAGTGATTAGATGGACTCTATTGGGTCATATTTTGTAGAGGTTCAAAATTACCACTTGTAAGGGCAAGACTTAACATGTGGAACACCTGATAACTACAGTTTTTGATTCAGGAAGGCTTACCTTCTATAGAGTAGTGATTGAGAGAAGAAATATTTATCCTGAGTTTTTTTAAAATAGATTTATTTTATTGTTTGAGAGAAAGTGTGTGAGAGAGAGAGAGAGAGAGAGAGAGAGAGAGAATGGAGAAGGCCCAGAACACACAGGTGGATGTGGGTTCATGCAGAGTGGGAACCAAACCAGGGGCCTGCCACATGGGAGGCAAGAACCTTCACCACTGAGCCATTTCTGCAGTTAACAGTCGCACCGCAGTTCAGCATATTGGTTTGCCTGGGTCGGGGCTGAGAATCAACCCCAGATCTCATGATTGTGAGGCAAGTGATCAACCTGCTGAGCTATCCTGTCATTCTCTATCCTGAGTTTTGAGCTTTTGGGACTTTGTACAATGTAGGATACCTCTGTATACTACCTTTATTTGACCATGAAAAACCAATGTTCCCAATTGCTATGTAATATTATTTCTTGCAGAATATGACTAATCCATGTGTTCATTTATTAGTTGATTTATATAAGCATTTTTATTTATTTATTTATTTATTTTTATTTTTGAAAGAGAGAAAGAGAGATACAGAGACAGAGACAGAGAGGGAACTGAACTGGGGGAGCTCCCAGCTCAGCATGTGGTTCCACACGGGCCGGGGCCGGGATTTGATCCCCGGTCCCCGGCTCTGCAAAGTGAGCGCTTAACCCACTGAGCCATCCCGGCTTCCCCTATAAGCATTTTTTGAATGTTGTATATCAGGGGTGGCGAACCTTTTGGCGATTGAGTGCCAAAGTTTATGAAATAAGAGTATACTCGCTCGACTCGCGTGCCAACCCATCGAGTGAGATAGAATTATCGATTATTTTTATGTCTATAAAAGGCACAGGATGTTTTTATAACAAAAAACAATAATTTTTAAAGGGTATTCACAATTATTTGTTTTGAAGTTTAAATATTTTATTAGAGTGCACAACAAAGGTAATTATATAAATTAAATACCATAGAAAATCTCTATCAGTCATTTATTACATTTTTATTCGGTATAGAATAACATGATACTATAATAAAATTATAATTTATATGAAACAAAAAGGAAAAAAACATGTGACAGAATTAAATTATAATAATAAACAGTTGTCAACTGCACGGAGTACCCATGAAAATTAAAGAATCCTCTATCATTGTTAATGTGATTTCTGTTGTTGTGCAGAAGAAGACAGATGAATCACATCAGGTTTATATTTTGTTGTTTTTAACATTACACAAGCTGCACTTGAGGCATCAGTTAAATTACTCCTAAAATCGGACTTGACTAGGTTCATAATTGAAAATAATGATTCACATGAGTAAGTAGAGGGAAATATCGAGAGTATTGCCACTGCTACATTTTTCAGACACTGAAAATTTTCAGGCAAGGAATTCCATGTTTTCAGAACTTCATTTTCTGCATTGTTCAGCGTTGACCCAGCTAACCTATCTCTTTTAATACTTTCTAATTCATGTCTCAAATTGATAAATTTTTGCCTCCAAATACAGCTACTCTGTAAGTCAATCAACTGCATTTCAAAATCATACAAATTAATCCATTGGAACATATCCAACTTCAGTTTGTTTAGTTTTACCTTGTCTGCATATTTTATGAATTTTCCTGTTTCTTCAAATGACCTGAACCGAGCAAATCTTAAAGAGAACTGTTCTAGGCTCGAATCAATAACTGATAAGAATTGTATCTGGAATCTGTGAACATCTGGTATTTGATCTCCAAGATTAGTTAGGTATTTTTGGAGATTCGGAAAGTATTTAAACTTGCCAGCGTTGATATCATGTTTAAATACTCCTAATTTGATTTCAAAAGCTCTTATGAGATCAAACATAACATCAACCGTTTTTCCAAGTCCTTGTAATTTTATATTTAAATCATTTAAGTGCTGGGAAAAATCTGTATAAAACATTAATCTGCACGTCCACAAGACGTCATACAATTCTTGAAATGACAGTTTCTCATCCATCATGAACATACGAATTTCCTCAAAACATTCAACAAATCTTTGAAGAATGCAACCTCTGCTAAACCAGCGAACATTGTTGTACATGAGTAATCCTTTGTATACTGAATTTACCTCACTCAGTAGATTTTAGAATTGTATTTTTTTCAACGGACGCGCTGAAATAAAATTAACCACTTTGGTTACAGTTTTCATAACTTCTTCGAGTTCTTTAAGCCCGGATTTTGCGCACAAAGTTTCCTGATATATAATGCAATGAAACTCCAGAACTGGATGCCCAATATGTTTTGTAAACAAAGTACATCTATCTATTGCTATAAATTTACAGTTGGCATCAACCAAAGCAAGTAATACAACAGAAAAGTACTCCTTATAACTAAAAAATGTATAGGGTGCTCTTCTTTGTCTTTCCATCTGCAACTTAGTTGTTATTTGGACCCTGTAATCTAAACTCACCGTGAAAGCCCTCCCAGCTCCGCATGCCAAAATAATTGCTCCGCGTGCCACTTTGGGCACGCGTGCCATAGGTTCGCCACCCCCGTTCTATATGTTTAACACTTTTCCAGTCCTGAAAATACAGTCATAACTCAAAAAGGCAACAGTATAATAGGGCAAGAAAAAAAAATATATTAATGTGCAGTTTATAAGTAATTGACTGTTAAACAACAAAATCCTGATCCCCTAGTATTTGATCAGCCAAGGAATTGACTGTCAAGAAACGTCATTTAACTCCACAAAATGGAGTTACTTTTACCTTATTTTATTTGTATTTTGCTTTTGAAGACTCATTTACAAGTACCTCTTTCCCCTGGAGGGAGTGAAACTTACAGTGTGTTTCTCCTCACTGCACTGTGAGAGCAGACTTTAGACAGAACAGAGGAAAGCGTACACAGGTCAGGGACAGCTGCAGGGTTAAGTACACAGACCACACATGTTCCCAGGACAAACAAGTAAAGCAGCAATTCGGCATTTTGCAGAACATATTGAAGAGGAAGAAGCCAAAACCTCTGTGGTTTTCATGTTAAAAAGACACATCTCTTCTGGAATTAAAAAAAAGAAAAGCAATCTGCCAGTCCTGACCCTCTACGTGCTACTCTGTGACCTTGCATGACCTACTTAATCTCTCTGGGACTAATTTCTTCTTCAAAAAATGTGTTGAAAACATAGTACCATCTTCATAGGGTTATTGTGGGAATTAAATAAGATTATTCACATAATATATTCCCTGTAGTTCCATGTTGAAGGTAAATGCTCAGCAAAACAACAAAAAACAAACAAAGCTTTTACTTTTATTGTTAATTAAAATAAGATTGTAGACCCAAGAATGTGAGTATAATGCATTCAATAGATAATTCTAACAGATTTCACATGAAACATATTTGAATAGTTATATAACATTTATCACAGAAGATTACTAGGAACTGATATAACAAAAATGGAAATAGGCATGGCCTCATTGTATTGATGATATAAAATATTTGCCACAGTTGAATCTAGATCAGGTTTTTCAATTAATATGAAAGTAAATTTGAAAAAATATGTTGTTTTAAAGCATCAATTTTAACACGCTGTTTTAACAATATTATTCCTATTGAGGAGTGCATTAAGGAGCATAAATATAAAGAGATATGGGATAGGAAGGGATTGCCCATATATTAGGTTTGTGAACACTAAAGATAAGCTTTCCAGATTAACTGACCTTTTTTTTCCTTTTTATTTATTTATTTATTTATTTAATAATATATTTTTTTATTTATTTTGACAGAGAGAGAGACAGAGACAGAGACAGAGACAGAGACAGAGAGAGAACTGAACTGGGGGAGCTCCCAGCTCAGCATATGGTTCCACACAAGCCAAGGCTGGGATTCGATCCTTGGTCCCTGCGCTGCAAAGTGAGCACTTAACCCACTGAGCCATCCCGGCTTCCCCCTTTTTTTTCTTTAATAGTTAAGAAAGTTGGGGTTTTATTGCTTTTGCTAAATAATACTAGTAAATGGTTATCTGAATGCGGGGATTGAATTATTGAATTTGTTCCATATATTTAGTTTTTAAAAAGGAAGGGAAGAGAGCATGGTCCCCTGCAAAATAGTTAACTCACAACCGACCCCTGAAGCTCCAGCTGGTCACACAAGTATCACACACCCACTAAGTGCCTACTATTCAGCTGATGGCACACTCAGCCTCACTGTACCACCCTGAAAGCACGAGGGAGGTGGTTTTAGCTCTCTGCGTGTTATTCAAGCCAGACAAAATAGAGGACTATAGTCCAGAAAGTCTTTCTTTCTGGGCTTTCTGCCCATTGGTTGAGCACATGCAAACTGTCATAGGCTTGTGAAATTTAAGGTGGGGGCAGAAAGGCCTAAGAATAGGGAGGCTGGCAGGAGAAGAAAAACCTCAAGCTTTCTCCCAGGCCACTGACTCTGGATACAGACTTAAAGAGAGGAGGATGGGATCTGTGGGCTTTGGAATTCTTAGAAAAGAAAACATCCCTTGAGGAGGAGCTGAGATGCGCCCTGCTAAATAGTTCTTCCTGTAGAAAGGAGAATGGTGAGGAGGTTCTTCTAGTACCAGGAAGTGAGACCAAAGGCAGAGGCTGAATCTGAGGGTTTGACCAAATGTAATGTAGAATTGTACACCTGGAAACAGTGTAACTGATATCAATCAATGTCACCCCAATAAATTTAACAATTAAAAAAAACAAAAAAACTACGTTAAGCCATGCCTTGTGGAAAGAAAAGAAAAATTTAAAGTGAGACCTCTGCCTGCTACTGTAATCTTAACGATCACAGTCAGCTTGCTACTTTTTATTTTGGGGGAGAAGATGTAAAAGTGTCTTTCCATCACTCAGAAGGCAAGTGGAGCCACTTATGAAAACATAATGGCAGGAACAGACTAGAAAACAAAAGAGGTGAGAATGTAGAGTGGAGAAGAAAGTTTCAAAAATAAAATTAGCAAGGTCACTGTTCCAGAAGGGGGCTTTGAAAAAGAAATGGTAAACTGAAGTCTATTAGTCAAGTCATGATTCCACTTTTAAATTTATCTCTTGTTCTTTTCCTGTTGAGCGTTTTGTTTGTTCAAGTCTAAGATTTGGAAATGCTGACCTTTTTTAACAAAGGCCAACAGGAAGTAGGCTTCCTTTCCTCCCTGGGGCCGCCTGGGTAGAAGCTAGCACCTTCTCTGTGTTGTCCAGGTGCTGGAAGAACCCTCCATGTGTGTAGACTCAGGGTGACAGGGCCCTCTCATTCTGTGCCTGCTGGGGTTGTGGACACTGCAGTATTTTTGGCTGCCCTGAATAAATTTGTAAGTTAATCAGAAAAAGAGAAAAGAAAGAAGACATTCAAGTAAATTGAACGGTGAGTGTCCTGGCCTCAAAGAAAAATAACAGAGCATGTTTGCAGAATTCCAAGTGGTTTCGTAGTTCAAAGGCCAGAACACTGACAAGGTTTAGGCATGAAGCTGAAACTGTGCCCAGGGTTTTGTATGACTCTTTTAGGATGATGAATTACAATAAAATATCAAAGAATCTTTGTAAATTTCTCTTGGTGGTTATAAATGCGATACATGTGCCAAAGTGCAGAAAGTGATATATGTGAGGGCTGTCCGGAAAATATCCAGCCATGTAATATGATAAATAGGCATTTATGGCTGGATTTTTTCTGGACAGCCCTCATATATTACATATGTATAAAATACATACATTTGTATATTGAAAACATTATTACTCTTTCTTTCCTTATTTCTTTTATACCACCAATGAGATATACTATTTTCTCCCTCTCTGTCTCTTTCTTTCTGTCTTTTTAATTTTGCCTGTAATCTAAAATACAGCAGCTCTCCTCTTTTTGATGCCAATATTTGTTTGTTTGTTTATGGAGACTGAATTATAAGATCCTGCTAATTCTACTATATTTCATAATCATGTCATATTTTGATGTATAAAACCTAACAGTAATATTTAAGAAATGGTAAAACAGTACAATTTCCAGCCTATCCTAGGTTTTTCTGGGGTTTTTTTTTTTTGTTTTTTTTTTAATGAATAGCTGATTTTTATTCAAAGTGAAAAATTTATGTCACTTGGTATTTTTTTCACTAGTTAGTATTTCTCCAGCATGATTCTTAAAGACAGATATATGGTATGGTCACTTAACACGGGATGAAGACGACCAATGCAACTGGTTCCCCTGATAGCAGTGATTAAGTAGGTCAGGGGTGACTTTGAATTGTGCTTCTAATGGTGAAGACAAACTAGACCTTTCCGTGGAGAGTGTGGTGATAATATGTAAGATTGTAGCACACACAGCAATTTGCAACTAGTAGAATAGAGTCTGGAATCACCAACTTGATTACTTTATTAACCAAGGAAATGAGGCTAATAGCACAAACAGTCAAAAGTAGAGTGCAGGACCCGCTGAATCAAGCCTTATCTGAAAACAGCTCTGTGTGTGAAATAAGATATACCTAAATGAAAACTTTGCATTTTTTTGTGTTGTTTAGATGACTTTAAGTTGAGTTTTTAAATTTACAGCATAAAAGTCCTAACAGACATGTTTACTTATATAAGATTTTACATATTTATACTTTCATCTTGTCTCTGAAAGTTAGTATATAAACATCAAAAGCCACTTCAAAATATTTGCCTTGGCATTTTACTTCTGCTATGTGTCAGGCACACATTCTATAAATATTTTCTGAGGGAAGCCGGGATGGCGCAGTGGGTTAAGAGCTCACTTTGCAGCCCAGGGGACTGAGGATCGAATCCCGGCCTTGGCCTGAGTGGACCCATATGCTGAACTGGGGAGTGCCCCAAGTTCGGTTCCCACTGGGGTGAGACTCCGGCCCAGTTCCTGCCCTGTGCAGCCCCTTGCCCACCTGTGGAATGAAACTATGTGGAAAAACCAATGATGTACAACTATGGAAACTGTTCTGGGCCCTCCCCCTTCTTTCTGTCTCTGTCTCTGTATCTCTCTCTCTCTCTCTCAAAAACAATAAAAATAAATATTTAAATATTTTCTGAGCTCCTAAAATATTTCAGGTACTCAATGAGTACTGAGGTTAAAATAATAATGTAACATGCTAAGGGATACTGTATATTCAATAACAAATATTCAGTGAACCATGAAACATATTAATAAACTATGCATGTACCAGGGGAATTCAGCTCAGCATATATATTTTTGAGTACATAGTCTATTTCCTATGAAATAGGAAATGTATAGGGTCAATTACCAACAAACTCTTGCTCCTAGATCCATTCTTCATTTCCTGCTCTTGGAAAATTAACAAGGACACTTTAAGCTTCTTTCCCAGATGGAGTGATGTTAACTAAGCTTTGTCAGTAGTGGGTGCCAGAGATGTATTGCAAGATGAAGGGATTTTCCATCCTGATTCCAGTGTGCTCCTCTCAGCAGACCCCCTTCCATGCACCCAGTGCCCAGTTCCTGCAGCACGGTGACTTCATTAGCATCAGGCACTTACAGCATGTGTAGTTCCTTCAACATAGAGAGGTACGCCCTCCCCATTATTAGCTTACCCTGGTACCTTAGAAGGCAGGTTCAACAAGTTCCTTTGGTGCAGCACTAATGAATGGCCCAGTCTTCTCTGCACTTCAGTGATATGTGCTTATTTCCTCTCTAGTGAGGTCTAGATCACTGCCTTGGGGCAGTGGCTATTTCTTGTATCTGCTATTCCTTCATTCTTTAGAGTACTCTTTAATTTTTAGTGCCAAGCCCTTGTTATTCCAATCCTTTGTAATAATTAATAGTCTTTCATTTAAGCTTTGTTTTTCAAATTGCAGTGTGGTGTCTTATCTCCTGAGTAGACCTGACAGATACAGGCATGAGATCTAAGCCGGGAATATTTGGGAAGTTTTCCCAGAAGAAGTGACTTAGTTGAATTTTGGATGCTCGTTCAGGCAGATGTAACCTTTTGGTTAGAATAGGACTATGTTTAAGTCACTGATTCTCGAAGTGTGATCCCTAGAAAGGAAGTACCAGCATTACTTGGGAAATTGATAAGAATACAGACACCCAACACTGTACTGAATCAGAAAACTTAAGGGTGGGCCCAGCAAGTTTTAACAACTATTTCAGGTGATCTCACACACAATAAAGTTTGAGAACTGTTATGACCAGAGATGATTTTAATGTGATATTTTTCTATCCTTGTATTACACTATAATTATGGGTGAGTGAGCTATATAGACCTTAGGTTAGAATAAAGAATATTTTAATAAGAAACATGTGTATCTACCTTCAAAATTCCTGAAATTTGATACTATTAGCGTAGTGTGTGTGGTGGGGGTGGGGGGGGGGTGGGAATCAAAACAAAAACAAAGGGGAGCATATGAAAATGAAATAAAATGAGTAGAAAAAAAGAGCAGCATTTTTTATGAAAAAAGTGTCAGCTTTTAAAATATTGTGTTTAATACTTTATATTTCAGTTCTAATAATGTCCTCTCCTGGCCCACTGAGGATTTAAACTTTGTATTGAAAAGAAATCATTATTGTTTTCAACTTACTCTGAGGCATGTATATCAATGTGACAAAGTTCTCTGCATTGTCTTGTGTTAGGAACTTCTCTACTTACAAGGTTTTGATTCTTTCATTGTGTTTTTTTAGTTACCTAAGGTCATTCAATAGAACTCTGATTGTTGTAAAGTAGTAACCAGGATGTGTTTTATGGCCATCTTATTCATGTGAATAAGATGTGAAAAATATTTCCATTAACTAGAGTGTTATGTGCTTCCTCTCAAGGTTAATTGTTTCCTGTGATCTCCAGTTAAAACCCATTATTTTTAAACCTAGAGATTAGACTAATGACAAAGGAAAAATTCAATATCTGGGAGATATTGAGTGGAAGCTTTGGTTCTTTTTAGACATGGAACAAATAGCATTCCGAAATTAGCCCAAAATGATCAAAAACAATTATGATAAATTATATCATAGGCTCACTTCTAAATGTCCTATTTTAAAATGAAAATCAAAATAAATTTGATAAGCTAAAAACTATTTTATTTACTTACATATCTTGTTATTTTTAGAGCAATTTAAGAATATATATTTTCCCACCTTTTCATAGGTGAAAATGATTATTAAAACAAGATACAGCCCAGACCAAAGTTTACAAGAAATTTTTTTTTAAGATTTACTTTTGTTGTTTTTGACAGAGAGAGAGAGATACAGACATAGAGACTGAGAAGGGGAGGGCCCATAACAGTCTCCAAGTTGCATACCTTTTGTTTTTCCACATGGTTTCATTCCATAGGTGGGTATGGGGCTGCACAGGGCAGGAACTGGGCCAGGGTCTCATCCCAGTGAGAACTGAACTGGGGACACTCCCCAATTCAGCATATGGGTCCGCATGGGCCGGGGCCAGAATTTGACCCTCGGTCCCCAGAGCTGCCAAGTGAGTGCTTAATCCACTGAGCCATCCTGGCTTTCCCACAAGGAATGTTTTAAAATATATGTGCTTGCAGGTTTTATGAGAAAGTAGTGATGTATGTTGAATTGTATAGGTACCATAACATGACACTCCAATAATAATTAGAAGAGTACCTAAACCAAAAATGCCAATTGTAAGTTACTATTTGAAACTATTATAATTTTTTTCCAAGTGTAAAAACTCTGTGATTTATTCCAGTTCTATAAATTTTCCTCTTTAGAAGAGTATAGATTACAGAGACTTACTACAAGAAGTTTCTAATTTTCACCATTTCTGTAACATTTGTCTTATACATGTATAGGAACACACACATGCACACACACATACACACTTTATTTTTTATTCTCCCAATTGAAGTTGAAGCACTTTCACTTATTATGAAACACACATGGGAGGCTTTATTCACTAGAAAATGATGGATCAGGAAATAAGTCTCAAAAGATGGTATCCTGTCTGATAAAACTATGAGGTTATTTAAAGTTCTTAAGACCTCTAATTTGCAGCTTAAAATTGCGGTATGAGTACAATGGAAAGAAGTAGCTTGTCATTTCCTAAGTGGGATCCAACTAGTTGAACCAAAGAAAACATAGAGTTTGAGAGACAGATGACTGCAATTTCTTTTTTTTTTTTTTAATACACAGTTATGGTAAATCTCTGATGGGCAATTAGTTTTCAGAAAAAATTAATCTTGAGTCAATAATCCAATAAAAAGCAGTAACTGAGGGTCCTGCCAGAGAGCAGACAGGGGAATCATTAGCTACCTGTCCATATCATCATTATCTCTCTGTCCCACCCACTGGAAAGACTGAGTAAATCACAACAATCAAATTCATACCTAGAGAACATAATATTAAGAGATGCAAAAATGTAATTCTAGGTTATTTTATAAATATTTGGCCAGGTGATATTAAATAAAAACCATCTCTTTGATCTCTTTGGCTTATTTAGCTAAGTGATAAAAACAGAAATACCTGAAATCTCTTCTCAAAGTCACAGTATTATTGCTAAAAATGATGATGAGCCAATTGCATTCTACATTTCTGTGATGTGAGACTATAAGAAAGCAGACAGGGGAAGCTGGGATGGCTCAGTGGGTTAAGCGTTCACTTTGCAGCGCCAGGGACCGAAGATCGAATCCCGGCCCTGGCCCGTGCTGACCCATGTGCTGAACTGGGGAGTTCCCCCAGTTCAGTTCTCTCTCTGTCTCTGTATCTCTCTCTCTGTCAAAAACAATAAAAAAAAAAAAAAAAAAAAGACTGAATCTTTAAAAAAGAAAGAAAGAAAGAAAGAAAGCAGACAAAAGAACTGACACTGAATCATAGTATACCTTCTATACAAAACTGAAAAGTAGTTTAAGGCAACCTTATAGCTCTTAAACACTGGAAATAATAGGTTCAATACACAAAAGGAGAGAGCCAATGGGGTGGAATGTTACTTCTAGCACAACTTCTAGTCATTCTCAAATAGCTTTGTTACACTTGGATCAATCCATGTACCGTGTTATGATTTTGGCCATTCATGATTACTACCTTTTCTCCTCTTCAATATTTTTTATGAACCATAAAAAGGCAAATTTCAACTCTATAAACATAAAAAATACTGTGTAGTGAAAAAACAATCACCAAACGGAGCTTGAATTTGTAGTGACCCACATTATATAATTATAACATGGTATGAATGAAAGTATATTTAATTTATTTATTTTTATTTTTGACAGAGAGAGAGATACAGAGACAGAGACAGAGAGAGAACTGAACTGGGGGAGCTCCCAGTTCAGCACATGGTTCCGCACGGGCTGGGGCCGGGATTCGATCCTCGGTCCCCGGCGCTGCAAAGTGAGCGCCTAACCCACTGAGCCATCCCGGCTTCCCCAGTAATTTAATTTAAATTGTAATTTATCAAACTTGGGAGAATGACAAAAGGAGTGAGTAATAATACAAGGGAGCTAAATTGTACTTTCATAGGATGAAGGTGCTGAAGGAAATAGGTATATCTAAAATTGATAAATCAAGAAATAAAAACATGAATATTTTATCTGAAAATTATTAGTAAAAGAGAAAGTAACAACTAAGAGTAATAAAAATTGTTGTCCAAGGAATGAGATAAATTGGGAACGATTACATAGAAAATATTTCAAACATTTACATATATTCTTTGACAAAAGTAAAATAAACTTGAAAAATATTGAATAATAAAAAATAAATGTGTTATTAATATAATCTTCCTGTTCCACCTGTGATAGGTACATGGACTGCATATCATGAATCTCAGCTCTTTTTTGATTGCTTTGAGCAAAGGTGAAAATTTACCAATTACCAAAAGAAGTATTCTTTGTCTTTCAAATACAAGGTTCCTAAGATACCTATCAATACTAATAAATGTAGAATGAGCCTAGAAAATAAAATTTAATTAGAGTTTACCTTTATTGTAACACACATTTTATAGGATATATATGTTTTTAAATGTATTTTCCCTAATGGGCTCTAGATACTTAAGAGAAAGGATTTTACATTTTCTGATTTTGTGGTGACTGGAAAAATAATGTTCAATATATGCTTAATATTATTAATTAGAGAACTTTAAAACTTATTTCTAAAGTATGTTGCAAAAGAGTTTGTTTGTGCTTGTTTGTTATATTTTGTAAACTTTGGAGCTTAGGTCACATTGCTTAAACATTGTTTCTCCTTCCACTCAATGAAGAAGTAAAACAGTATTTCCTGATGTAGGCCAACAAAATAGGATTTTCCTGAGCACCAATGCATTTATTGGTCATAGTCATATTATGACAAAGCTACCATTATTCTCCTTTATATACACACAGAAACTGCCACTTCTGAAGTTGTGAAGCTAGGAATTGTTATTTGAAACCAAGTCAATCTGATGGCAAAATCCAGATATCTTTTCTAATCTGTTCTACAAACTCATAAAGAGGGAACTCACAAAAATTATTACTCAGAGGAGGAATCAGTCTGTAGTAAGACAACATTCAGTTCTTTAGAAGTTTCTATATGCTTTTTCTTTCTCTTCATTCCTTCTATAAAAGAAAGACAGGTGATTTGTAATGTGTTGGTTTTTGCAAAGCAATGAGAGCCTATGCAATAATGGTAATATCACTTGCATGATTCCAGCAATATTTAACACAGTTTTGCAGATTTAAGAAATATAATCACCACTTATTTAAAAATATTTTATAATTGCTAGAACATGTGAAAATTTGAAAAAATCAGAGCCATAATCTGGAGAATTAATCATGAATTTATCTTCCATGAAACAACATTTTTCAATTACATTTCAGATCATCTTTTTCAGTGACTGTCTTATTGGTTTGCTGTATTTCTCCTACTGGGTTATTTTGGGAGAATCATTCTTAAAACATATTGTATAGATTTATTCAGAAGTGCTTTATAATTTGAGCACAACTACTTATGCCAAAAGGTTCACTCTGGAAGATGAAAGTTGGCAGCAAGCTTGTAAGACTGGGGAACATTTCTCTGGTACCAGGCTTAGTTACTCTGGAACAAGAAATAGTCTTTCTGCACTCAGCAAGTAAGGCTAGCACCCAAGTCTGGAATCTCTCTGGAGTGAAGCAGAAAATATTCTGAAGGATCATAGAAACAAGAAAAAATACCCAAAGTCAAACCCAGAACTAGCTTAAGGTATTAGAGTCTTTGCAAACTCTATTTATCTGAGTGTTTACTTTTAAGTTAAGAATTAAATGTGCAAGCTATTGGGCAAATGGAAGATAGGTGTTTGTTTTAGCATTATGCAATAGAAGAATAGTAAGTTGGAGCCTCTGATTACATAGCAAAGCATTAAGACAATAAATAATGGGAGATTATAAAAGTAATGCTTCACTAAGGAAGTAGTAGAAGATCTTGTTCATTGAAAGTCATATACTGGCAAAGATGTGGAAAGCAGTAATAACCATTCTAATTAAAAGTCCATATCTATGTCATAAGAACAGCAATGTATTTTGTGTGTGTATATATATATATATATATATATATATTCAAGTTCATAATACTTATGCAAATTCCTTAAAGCTGGGAGGTTTTAGAATTCAAGAGTATTTTATTTTTGTGTTCTGATTATGAGAAGTTAATATAATACACCATATATGGCATCATTCTCAGAATTTGACTTAATATTTCATAATCAATTGTGTTAATATTTTAGAAACTAAATATACAATATTGATATTCTCAAAATTAGAATTTTTTTAAAAGATTTATTTTGTTTGAGACAAGGTGAGTGAAAGAGAGAGAGAAGCGAGAAGGGTCCAGAGCAGTCTTCATAGTTGTACATCATTAGTTGTGACATGGTTTCATTCTACACAGGAGGATGTGGGGCTGTTTAGGGCTGGAACCAAACTGGGGGCCTCCCTCATGGGAACCCTCACTGCCATCTGAGCAGTTACCAGTTGTGCTGCCATTTAAAACATGGGTTCACAAGGGCAAGGGCTGGGATTTGATTTTTGGATCTTGAGGTTGCAAGACAAGCACTCAACCTGCTGAACTATCCTGGCATCCCTCAGAAGTAGAATTTTGGTGTTTTAGCCACAAGTGTGTTTACCATGTGAGAAAATATACCCAGGAGAATGTATAAGATTGCAAAACGTACTATATGACAAACTGGGAAACTAAAAAGCATGATAAAGGAAGTAAGAAATATATATGAGAAATGATGCATGTAGAAATGAGAAAGGGGTAGTCACAGACTTAGAGAATGTTGGTGCTTAGGAATACTTCAGAGATCATATAGTATAAGCACCTCATTTTTCAGCTGGGGAAACTGAAGCTCAGTATTACATGACTTAACTGATGTAGTCCTAAGTCAAACCAATGTTGTAACATTACTAACACCATTGCTAAAATTGCCTGGTCTTGTTTACATGACCAGAGATTTGCTCTATTTCTCATTTTTTTAACAGAATACCTCTATAGGGAATTATTAGATCAGTAAATGTTTCCCTTCCTAGTTATTTTATTTGTTGGAAGTTTAATAGGTGATAACCAGGAGCCTAATTTACTTCCTTGCAAATTTTCAATCATTGCTAAGGGTATTTGTAATCCCAGATATATAACCTTTAACATAGCTTTTTATATACTTTGAATTTTATAATAGCATGTGTGTTCTAAATTCTTGATTACTGAATAGTTCCCTTTTCTGGTGGTTTTGTTGTCTGGTATTCCATCACTGAATGTCGTTTTCTTTGCTCTACTTCTTGTTTCTCTGTCTACTTTTAACAACATATATTTACTAAAGATTGCTTATGCTCTAGGCATTGCTATAGCTATGGGGCACTAACTAAACACCAAGACATAATGAAAAGTTCTGCAGTTAAAAAAAAAAGATTTAAGCTTTGGCCCCTCTAGTATCTGTAAAATCAGAGGTTATTAGGTACATATGAGATTAGGAAAGTAATCACTAGTGGGGTGCCTTTCTTATCACAGATTGTCAAGGATAGGATATACTTAGGGATTCAGTGACATGAATAGAGAAGAAAGATGTGCATTTCACAGGAAACTGTCTTGGGAAGGTTATTTTATAACTAATGTTGAGTAGAATATTCAATTGTTTTTTTTTGTTGTTTTTTTTTTGTTGTTGTTATTTAATTCTTTTTTTTTTAATATTATTATATTTTATTGTTAAATTTAATGGGGTGACATTGGTTGGTAACAATTAGATAGTTTCCCGATGTACAACTCCACATCACATCACCCATGTCAATTGTTAATATGTTATATTGCGTACATTAATTAAACAGAATTATTTACTCTAAGGCTGGTAATCAAAACCAAGACATTGGAAAAAAAGACGTCTTTGAGGATATGAAGAAGGAGAGATTATGAATTCAGGAGAGATAATATGAGGAAAGTATGTGTCAGAAAGAAAAAAGAAAAGAGAGATGACTGGGAAGGGAGAGTGTGATCCTGAGAAAAAAAGGGGGAAAAGGTGAAAAACATATATATTTTTTAGGTCAAATATGCTCTTCCTTCACACTTTTCAAATATGAATAACTATAAACTTTGAGGTTTCCTATGATTTCAATTATACACCAAATTACAAGACCTTACTTTTAGTTGTATGTCAAGATGATCATTTTAGGTATACTGCCTATGGTAGGTGCTGTGCTGCCCAGGTACCACCTTCAGTTCTAAAGCATTTGTTTCCTCAGCTCATGGGAAGGTTGTTGGCTGACAGCTCTTAACTGTGAACTCACATTAGGAATTAGATCTACTGAAAATGACTACTCAAGGGCAAACTTTTGTCCTTGAAATATAAGGACATGACCTTTTTTTCTAAACTTGGGAAATCTCTGAAGGGTCATCTCAGCTTTATTCTGTCCCAGGGAATCAGCTAACATCTTTATTGTGAATGCAGCATAGGCCAACTTATCCCGTGACATCAGACACTGAACCTGAGTGTGCACCCTATCCAAACTTCATCCTATTAGTCTAATTACAAGTCAGTTTCCCAAAAAACCTAATCTATGCCAGTGGCCTTTATTTTAGCATATTTTGTTCCATGATATTGCCTGGATTACTTTTGCATAAGAAGTTTACTTATTAGATCAAGTTATATGGAATCTATTTTATCTTCATGCACAGAACTACAGAGTTCCTTAGAGAAAGAATAGATTCACTGTATTGAAAGAATGAAATAATGAAAAATGTCATGTTAGTTCTCATGATATTGGCAAAAACCAAACAACAGTTAACATAGGAAGAAAAAAGAAGAGGTAAGATCATGAAAGGCCATGTAAGCATGGTTACACAGAGTGAATATTTTAGCACCATTTACAGACTTGTATGCCTTTAAAATACGTTTCATCACCTCAGACATGCTGATTGAAAACGCAACAGAGTGTTCCAGAAAGGATAAAATTAAAATATTTAAAAAAAAATGTTTTTTGTTATGTAGAAAATAAACAGAACCATGAAATTAGGTTAGAAATTATCTTTTATTCTATTTTAATTTGATTTTACTCTTAGTAGTATGTATTGCCTAGAATCATCATTGTCTTTGCAGTATTGAAACTTTGTGGAGTTTTCTAAAACTTAGATGTTCCAAAGTACTAGCATACAAACAAAATGACAAAGGCCATGCTGTAATTCAGTTTGAAAAGTATTCACTTGTTTAGGTCTCTCTGAATCATGACTAATGTTTTAGGTTTTCTGTGCTCGGTATCAAAGCCCAACAATTTGCAATAAATAAAGAACATTTTCACTGATAATAAGGTAAATTCTGAAACATATGTATAAGCATGAGTGAAACCAAGAAATATTCAATTACAAAAATGATATATACTATGGTCTTTGTTCATATGGTGATATAGAATATTAAGAATCATAGTGATATAATTTGTTTCAAATGCTAATCAAATATTTTATACAAGGCTTATATACAAAATCTAATATATAGAACCTCCCTTCCTTCTTAAAAATAATTTACAAGTAAAAACCTCTAAGGAATTAATGGTGAATTGCTGATGATTTCAAAATTTATAGAGGTAAGTAGAAAGTGAATTGCAATTCTGAAATAAGAGTCTTAAAAGAAAAGACACTCTTATTATGTCTCAAAGAAATGTTCAACTTGTAACTGGTAAATGTGCTCAGATGAACGTGAATTCTTGTACATTTTCAGCTACACAGTAAAATCTAGAGATTTAACAGTGAATTAGGTTACATTTTATAGTCTTGGTACCCTGACAATTAACCAGAAGTCTTTCAGAGGGTATTTTAATTGAGGATTTTATCTTAATTATGAAAAGGGACATTTAAGAAGTAGTTTAAGCCTTAGAGCTAAAGAACTTAAGAGGAAACAGTTCGGATTCCAGCTAAAGATGATTAACCTGAATAAAATCCATTTTAGTTGGGAATGCAAGCACCTAAAATTGAAGAGGTAGGGAAGCAAGCATCATCTCCCTTTGAATATATAAAAATGTCTAATCTATAAATGAGTTGGAAAAGCTTTTCAGTTTCTGTAGGAAAAAATGTACTTCAGAAAAGCTTAGTTAGCTGTCATATTAAGCAAAAATATCTACGAGTATAGTTCAAAAATGCTATTTTCACATAGTTGGTTAATCTAGTAAAAGCTTCTTTGCATTCCTGAACTACATTTTTTAAGAATTTTGGCTGCTGATATTTTTTCTTTTGGAAATTAATCATACTGAATGCAGATACGCACAGCCACTAACACTTCAATATTGATTTGTAGTTAACAGATAGCAATGCTAAATAAGTATATGAGGCGTATTAATGGAATGACACAAATATTGACTACCATTTTGCAGGAAATAAGGAAAATTAGCAAGGTCATTCATTAGATTTGTTTGTTTGTTATTTTAACTTCCACATGGTGTTGTGAGCATTATATATTCCAATTCTACAAATCTAACATTTAATAGAACAAACTTACACAAACTTCCATATGAACATCACATACGTTATAAGGCCTCATTTTAAAAGAAATTAAATGAGTTATTTAGGAGAAAATGTTGTTCTCAAATGAGTGTACCTATTGACTTCCTGAGGGATTATCACAGCTTTTCCAGTTTCAATCAGTGTGGCTTTTTAATCATTCTGTATGCTTATTTTTTACTTGAGTACATTTTTATTTCATGTGAGATGTTCTGTGTAGTAGTACTAGGTGCTGGGGATGATATCCTGAACAAGGCAGAAGCTATACCTCTTCTCTGAGCAAATACAAATATAGTCTATTTGGGAAAGTTAAACTAAACAATGAAGCATGGCTTGATGGTGGACATGATAGATGCTATAATGTGGACATTTAGCAGGAACACTTACCCTACTCTAAAAGACTTCACAAAAGACTTGTCAAAGAAAAAAACATGTTTTACTTAGTTAAGGCAAGTGTGTAGTGATGCTAAAATGATCCAAAACATATAATATCTCAAAAATAATCTTATTTATGATTTACAAAACAATATTAGCCTGTTATTCTTGTTCGGAATGGAATATGTATTTTAGAAATTCCAATCATTTTAAACACTGGAGTATCATTTAGAACATGTTGTCTCCCTAATAGTCATATAACCTGAAAGACACCACACAGTTTGTAAAGTGTACTTCTAGAAAGGATTTTTGGTTCCCCAAATTAATAAATTAAAGCAAATTTGCATAACAAACAGCACAAAGAAGTTTCTAAGTGTTGGAAGCAGGACAAACTCAGTAATGTTGTTGTTTTAATTTTAATAATTTTTAATTTTTAATTACAGTTGACATACGATATATTAGTTAAAGGTATACAACACAGTGATTAGACACTTATATATTATATTTATAAAGTGATCACACCAATAAATCTAGCAGCCATCTGACATCCTACATAACTATTTCAATATTATTGACTCAGTAACGTTTTTAACCTGAATATTATCAAAGTTTTAAATGTAAGAGTTAAGTGAGAGGTATGAAATTACATTAATACTAAATAAACTTAATGCAATAAATAATTTCAGTATGATTCAAAATACATTTTTGTCTTTGAAGAAAATCTTTTGTGAGCCTCAAGGGAGATATTAATTATTACTTCTCTAGTTCTGTGGGAGACACAAATTTCTTATTAGAGTTCTGAGAAAATAGTTTTTGTTATGCTTTAATGCTCCAAATTTTAATGTTTAATTAATTTAATTAGTTTCTTCAAAGGCATATACATTTAAAAATAATAAATATAAACAGGTTTCACAGTTTTGGAAGAGTTTATATGATTTCATTATCAGAAATTAAACATACCCAAAAGCAACTTTGTGAAGTGTGTATGTGTTAATTGGGACATTAGAGAATGCATTTTGGCTTTTGCTTCTCAGGGACATAAATATCAAACCACTGTGAGATTCCTAAATCTCACAGTGTGTCGGAGTGTGGGTTTACCGTAAGTATTTCTGGCTGGAATTTAAGCATCTTGGTGGCTGGAAACATGTCTTAGGCATCTCTAGAACACCAGTATCTGGAAAAGTTTATATCCCCTACTTGACTTTCAATAACTTGTTGAATAAAATAATGGAAAAATACATTTAAAACTTAAAAGTAATTTATTTAGATTGTTCATAAATGTATAATTTATTTTTGCTTCAACAAAGACTTAACCTACTATAATTTTGTCTATTAAATAGAATGCTAAACTTTGAGTAAACAGTAAAGGTTTAGTGTGTGTGTGTGTTTTAAAGTAGTATCAAGTCAGGAAGTGCATTTTCTTTTCTAGAACATTCAATCATTTTGCTTGTAAGTTTGGTCAGAGCAATACATCTGCTAAAACATAATGAAATTAAGAATGAGGGTTGGGGATGTCGCTACAGTGTCTGTGAGACATCATTGTTTCAAAAGAGCAACTGAACTCTGTTTGATGTTGTTTTGAATCATTTAATTCTTTCAAATACATTGTCAAAAATTTTTGTACTTGAAAGTTTGCCATGATGGTCTGGAATTTTGTACATAGTACTTACTAATGCTATACATATAATGGTCGTTTCTATACTGCAACCTGAGGAGAACTTCAAGTTACGTAGAAATAACCCAGTATTTGCTCACCTCAGGTGAACAGTTATATGAGTTAAATTATGTCTGGTTGAAAATACATATAACTCTATGAAACCAAAAGCCTTACATTTGCCTTGTAGACCAAAAGAAGAGGCACTCCAGAAAAATATGAAATTGTTAACTCTAGAAGTTAGTTATTTGAAACACTTTTGGGTTGTATAAAACTGTCTGACTTACAATCAAATGTTGTATGTATATGTTTTAATAAGTATTCTTGTCTATATTTTTAAATTATCTAAGCACATATTTGATTAACAGAAATATTTATACCTCTCTACTAGTACAGAACATTAGTATTTCCCTACTAACTTTGCCATTTAGTAGATGCTTATTGAATTTATGATGAATGAATAAAGAGTTCCAAGAACTCCCTAGAAACTGCACAAAACAAAGCCTGTTGTGTTTATTTGCAAGAAATGGAACATTGAGATAAGATCTTTTTGGTTCTCTGCTTTCTATTTTAAACAATAATTATCTCATATTTGGGGAAGTATTTTAAAGTACTATGAAATTCATTTAAAACTCCTATATACGGGAACCTGGGATGGCTCAGCTGGTTGAGCGCTCTCTCGCTTTGTTGCCCTGGGTCTGAGAATTGAGTCCTGGTCCCAGGCCATGCTGACTCATATGATGAACTGGGGTGAGCTTCCCATGTGAGAGGCCCCTGGTTTGGTTCTTGCCAGGGTGATTTCCCATTGTAGAAGGCCCCCAGTTTGGCCCCCAGCTTGCGGGGACATGCCTCCCATGTGGAAATCCCTGGCCCAGTCCCTGCCCTGTATGACCGCCACCCACCTGTGTGGAATGAAACTGTGCAAACAACTGATGATGTACAGCTATAGAGACTGCTCTGGTCCCTCCCCCTTCTCTCTGCCTCTGTCTCTCTCTCTCTGTCAAAAACAATAAAATAATTCTTAAAACAAACAAACAAAACTCCAATCTAAAGTTCCAATAAAGTACCATTGAGTTAACTAATATAACTAAATAATTTATAACATATCTCAGTGAGCTAGTCTGGTATCTCTTTTTGATGCCATAGTGATACAAAGAATTTATAAGAAGGATTTTTACAGATATTCTGCACACAGGAGTGTGTACTTAATTTCCACTTCAGAGCAGATGAATGTAGGATGATTACAAAGCATTTCAAAAAATGCATTTCAAAAGATAATATATTTGAGGACATTTAATCCAGCACAGTGTTAGAAAATACAGCTCAGTGCCTCTTCAAAATAAACTAATATCTCGTTGAAAACAACCTCTTCAGACCTTGAAGAAATACCCTATAACTAAAAAGAAAAAGAAAAAGAAAAAAAAAAAAGAAAAATCTTGTGTAAAAAAATAAAGGTCAAACCGGAGAAATTGTCAATTTTCTTCTCTAAAGTTAGATAAGCTTTTCTTTGGAGTGAGTGAGGTGGTAACACCAAGAGTGAGTGAAGCTCTATTTTATCCTTGAGATTTCCAGTTGGTTTCTTCAGGCAAGTAATTGCAGAGAAATGAGTTCTTTTCTCACTAGCGAGTAATTTTTCTTACTCTTCAATCTATGGATTTCAGATTAGTCCTAGAGGCTATTTTTTTGCTAGTTATACTTTCTCTGACTTACAACTAACATTAAGGCTCTCAGTCAAAATGACTTGAAAAAAATTACTAGATGACTGTCTAGATTGGAAATAATTGCATATATTTTCTCAGATAGATCACTTTTAGTTTTTTGTGAAATTATTTTGTAGCTTCCCAATTTGGGTTGCTGATTAAAAAACAAAGAATTTAATCTGTAGGTTTCTAATCTAACTCTAAGTAAGCTGGAGCATTGGTAGAAGCCCATATTTCCCACACTTCTAAATATAGTGCTTAGTTCATTCTGAATTCTGTAAACTATGTATGTTAATCAAAGATGAGATCTTATACAGAGAATTATTATAGAGTTGGTTTACATCAGCATCCCCAAACCCCAGGCCACAGGCTACAGACCAGTATTGGTCCATGGGCTATTAGGAACCAGGCCACACAGCAGGAGGTGAGCAGTGGGGGAACCTGAAGCTTCATCTGTATTTACAGCCTCTCCCCATCACTCACACTACTGCCTGAGCTCTGCCTTCTGTCAGGTTGGCAACAATAGATTCTCATAGGAGCTCAAACCCTATTGTGAGCTGTGCATGCAGAGTTGTACGCTCCTTATGAGAACTTAATGCCTGATGATCTGAGGTGGAGATGAGGCTGTGATGCTAGCACTGGGGAGCAGCTGCAAATGCAGATTAACATTAGCAGAGAGGTTTGACTGCACAGAGACCATAATAAATCAGCTGCTTACAGACTCATATCAAAACCCTATCAGTGAGTGGCAAGTGACAAATACACTGCATCTGGTGGCAGGCTTTATAGTGGAAAGTCAGTAGTGTGATTATTTCGTTATATATTACAACGTAATAATAATAATAGACATAAAGTGCACAATCAATGTAATGCACTTGAATCGTCCTGAAACCATCTCCTGCAGCCCTGGTCTGTGGAAAAATTGTTGTCCATGAAACTGGTCCCTGGTGCCAAAAAAGTTGGGAACCACTGGTTTACATGATGATGGAGTCTGGCAGTTCTCAGGAGCTGCAGGGTGAGTGGGCCAGCTGGAGACACAGGAGAGCCAATGTTTTCGTTCAAAGCCTGGAGTCTGGAGACTAAGGAAGAACAGATATTTCAGTTTGAATGCAAAGGCTGGAAGATAGCAATGTCCCTGTTCAAATGAAGTGAGGCTGAACGGATTCTGTCTTACCCAGGAAGACTTATCCTTTTTGTTCTTTTCAGGCTTTCAACTGACTAGACGAGGCCTATTCACATTAAGGAGGGCAATCTGCTTAACTCAATTCATTTAAATATTAATCTCACTCAGAGCATGCTTACAGACACTCCCAGAGTAATGTTTCACCAAACAAAATTCTCTCTCTTTCTCTCTCTCTCTCTCTCCTGGCATTTCATGGCCCAATCAAGTTGACACATAAAATTAAACATCCCATTAGAAATGGTATCATTTTTAATGCTTCAGAACAAATTCCTACTTAAAAGAATTTAAAAAATAAGAGACAAAGCTTATCTCATTTCTTTTTCAAAATTAGAAGCAGAAATCATAAATCATATATATATGAAAGCATCCAGTATTCATTCAGTGTTTGAAATACACCAAACACTGAGGTAGTTGTTTTACATTCACTATTAATTAGTAAACAATTCTTACAGCTTCAAGGAAGACAGTCTGCAGCCAGGGAAGTATGAAGGCCAGATAGCGTTGAACGGGGTTTGCAGCAGAGCAGAGCTCCACGTCTTCATCTCTACTCTGCATGAAGCCAAACGTAGATTCGACTCAGAACCTCAGAGGCGCTATGGTTTCTCTGTATCTGAAACTAGCTCAAATGTGGAAGATGCTGAAATGAGGCAGATCAGTGCTCACTGGAAAAAAACTCTTTTTAAAGATTTATTTATTGTTTTTGACAGAGAGAGAGCGAGAGAGAGATACAGAGATACAGAGTCAGAGACAGAGAGAAGGGGGAGGGCCCAGAAAAGTCTCCATAGTTGCACGTCATTGGTTTTTTCCACATAGTTTTTTCCACAGGTGGGTGCAGGGCTGCACAGGGCAGGAACTGGGCTGGGGTCTCACCCCGGTGAGAACTGAACTGGGGGCTCTCTCCAGTTCAGCATATGGGTCCACACAGGCCGGGGCCAGGATTTGAACCTTGGTCTCCAGGGCTGCAAAGTGAGCGCCTAACCCACTGACCCATCTGGCTTCCCCTCTTTTTATTAATTAAATGCAATCCAACAATAGACAAAAGCCATACATTCTTATATCCAAGTAAGACCTGGAAAAGCACTTCTTAGGTATGTTATAGGAGACATGCAAAGACTAGATAAACAATTAGATTAGAGGAATTTCATAGTTCCTTTTAGTTCTGAAAACTCATCAAATATAGAAAAATATATATTTTTTATGGTAAAAGCATAGTTCAGGTATTTTCTTCTACTCTTTGAAAGTATACATTTTTGAAACTTTTCAGAAGATCACTATGATACTATATAAGAGGAGACTTAAATATATATGGTAATGGTGAACGTTGGACGGTTGTGATACAAGGTCTGCCTGGAATGTATCCAGCCATGTAATATGAAGAATAGAAGCATTTATTGAAAAAGATACAAGATATAAGAAATATCGTACGTAGGACAATGACACCTCTGTCCCCTTCAAAGTAGGCACGGATGTTGATTGCAGCCCATACATGCTCCACATTCTCAAGTTTTCTGCTTGCTGCAGGTCTTGCAGAATGTGGATCACTTTGAACAGATTCTCGATGATCGTTGAAGCACTTGTGCCACACTGTTCTTTGCACAACATCCATTGCATCATCCCCAAAAGCCTTATGAATCATGCAAATAGTTCATGCGAATGAACGTCAAGCTTAACTTAAAATTTGATGCAGATTTGTTTGTCTACTGGTATAGTCATTGTAAATGTGATGGCTACCCAGGACACATTTTCAATTCAATGGCATCTAGCACCCCCATTGAGGAGTGTAGTGAAGCCATCATTGTTCATGCATATTCACTCTAGTTCC
Organism: Craseonycteris thonglongyai; assembly: GCA_004027555.1. Lineage (NCBI taxonomy): Eukaryota > Metazoa > Chordata > Mammalia > Chiroptera > Craseonycteridae > Craseonycteris > Craseonycteris thonglongyai. The sequence continues at coordinate 1,494 of PVKE010013250.1, read as the reverse complement.
CTCTCCTTGGCTGCCAGGTTATATCGATATTGTACATATTTTTACTCTGGATTTTTTCCTGGATAGACCTCATATGTCAAACAAAGTAGGATAATCCTTGGTAAAAGTCAGGTGAGTGATGTTGACAGTGGGGAAGGCTTTGCATGTTTGGGGTAGCGGTATATGAGAAATCTCTGTAATGTTCTCTCAGTTTTGATATACACCTAAAACTACTCTAAAAAAGTCTTTTAGGGAAAGCTGGGATGGCTCAGCGGGTTAAGTGCTCACTCTGAAGCCCTGAGGACCGAGGACCGAATCCTGGCTCCGGCCCAGGCGGACCCACATGCTGAACTGGGGTGTGCTTCCCAAATGTGGTGAGGTCCCCAGTTCAGTTCAAAAAAATTAAAAAAAAAAAAAAGTCTTTTAAAAATATAACTCCATTGATTTAATAATTTCAATAATTCACTTATACTTGTATATATTTTAAAAAGTAGGGAAGCCAAATGGCTCAGTGGGTTAAGTGCTTGCTTTGTAGCCCCAGGGGCCTAGGATTGACCCATATGCTAAACTAGGGTTCCCCTCCCCAGTTCGGCCCCTGGCTCAAGGGGGTGTCACTTCCATGTAGGAGGCCCCCAGCCCAGTTTCTACCTTGTGCGGCCCCTGCCTACCTGGTTGGAATGAAACAGTGTTGAAAACAGATGATGTACAGCTGGGCCCTCCCCTTTCTCTCTGTCTCTCTCTGTTTCTGTCTCTCTCTGTCTCTGGCAAACAATAAAATAAACTTTAAAAAGTAATCAGAGAAAAAAATAGAACCTACTTGACTCAGAAATTTCACTCCTGGGCATTTATCCAATGAAATTCAGAACACTAATTTGAAATAATATATGCACCTCTTGATTACTACAGTGCTATTCACAATAACCAAAATATGGAAATAACTGAAATGCTCATCAGTAGATGATTGGGTAAAGAAATTGTGGTATATTTATACAATGGAATATTACTATGCCATAAAAATAGTGAAATCTTACTATTTACAACAATATGCTCTGACCTAGAGGGTATTATGTTAAATGAAATAAGTCAGACTGAGAAAGAAAAATACCATATTATCTCACTTATATGTCAAATCTAAAGAAAAGAATAATGAACAAGCAAAACTGATAGACTCATAGATACAGAGAACAAACTGATCATTGATAGATGTGAGAGGGTTGAGAGGATGGGTGAGAAAAGTGAAGGGATTAGGAGGTACAGTTTGTTAGTCATGAAATTATCATGAGGAGGTGAAATACAGTATGGGGAATATAGTCAATAATGTAATTATTGTGTGGTATCAGACAGGACTAGACTTGTCAGAAGGATAACTTCCTAAATTATATAAATGCCTAACCACTTGCGTTGTGAAGTTGAAACTAATATAGAATAATATTGAATGCCAAATACAATTAAAAATATATATACATACATATGTGTGTGTGTGTGTGTGTGTGTATATATATATATATATATATA
>PVKE010013249.1:0-37044 GCA_004027555.1 Craseonycteris thonglongyai | reverse complement strand
CATTGCAACACCGACTTTTCAAGGCCCTGTTAGAAGATACTGAAGATAAAGAACAGGATCTCATCCTGCATACTGAAGTACGTTGGCTCAGTAAAGGTCAAGTTCTTACAAGATTTGTGAACTTAATTGAAGAAATAAGAACATTTATACATGATAAAAATGAAAATTAGGATGAACTAACAGACTCTTGCTGGCTGGTGGATTTGGGTTTTCTTGCTGACACCATGGAAAAATTAGATTCTTTCAATTTGGAGTTGCAGGGAAAAGACAAAAATAGAGCTGAAATGATAAGCTCTGTAAACGCATTTAAAGTGAAATCGACTTTGTTGACATCACATCTGCATATCAAGTCTCCCGTGCACTTCCCATATATGAGGAAAATGCTAGGTAACAATGAATTAAATGTGTCATTATTTATTGAGACCCTGCAAGTGCTTCAAAAACAGTTTGAAGAGAGATTTCTGCAGTTTACAAATATCGAGCCAGTTGTCTCCTTCTGTATCAATCCTTTTACTTGCCAAATAAATGTAATAGAACTAGCCGCATGTATTGCAGACCTTGTTCAGGGGAAAGCAGAAGACCTAGAGTTAGAAATGTTGAACCTTAAGAACAATATTTTGCTAAAATCCTTAATATCAGAGGACTTGTGGAACATAGTCGACAAAAAAAGGTTCCCATTTTTTTAAAAAGCAGCATATAAAATCAAATCGTTTTTCGGGTCAACGTATTTATGCGAATCTTTGTTTTCAAACATGAATTTAATAAAATCACGATATAGATCTTGACTTACCGATGAGCATCTTAATAATTGTTTGCTAACAGGGTTGTCGTCATACTCTCCTAATTATGAGGCACTGGCCAATGAAATGCAATGCCAAAGATCACACTGACAGATTGTTTTTTTTATGTTTTCTTTTATGTTTTTTTAAATGATTTTATTATACGTGTGTTTTTTATTTACTTTGTATTACGTTTTGTATATATGTTTCTTTGTGTGTATATAATTTGTACAATAAAATTATTATTTTAAAATTATTTTTGTTTATTATTTTTTATTCTTGTTCAATAATAAATATCCTTAGAAATAGCTGGTGCCTGCCGCCCTACCGATATTTTAGAATGCGCCCTAGGGTATAAAAAGGTTGGGAACCCCTGCTCTAGAGGGTCAAGGAGCGGGGTCAGGCCTCTGGAGATACAGACAGATGGGCCGCTGGTGGCTCGGGGGTGCCTCAGCGGAACTGCTTTCCTGTCCTGAACCAGGTCTCCCTGGGGTGGGAGACTGCTCTGCCCCTCACACCTCTTCGCCCTGAGCTCCGGGGATAAAGGGGTTCACCCTGCCTCTTCCTCCCTTGTGGGTCCTCACCCCCTGGGTACCCTAAACAATTGCAAACCTAGCAGCAACTGCTTTGGAAAGGTGATGCCCTGGTTTCCAGAACAAAAGAGGAAAGGGGACCCTCACTATACCAGCATCCTTAACACTGGTCTCCCCTTGGTTATTATTTCACCTCTTTGGTGCTTGGCCCTGCTGGGGTTTAGGACAAAATTATTAATATTATTATTATTTTTTTTAAAGCAGAGCTCGAATCTCATTGTGGTTACTAGGAAGAAGATTTTTGCCTTAGTCTGTCGTGGGCTCCTGCAGATGCACTGCCCGCCCCTCTGGCCTCATCTGGGAACCCCAATGAGGCTGCTGATGCAGCCCCTCTGGCCGCGGTGGGACAGTTTTTGACAAGCTCACTGCGCTGTCACTCTTGGCCGCTGTCTCCAAGAGACAGACAAGCCCGCTCTTGGCAGCGGACACACTACGCTTTGCAAAAGGACCACAGTGAGGCTGGATGGGGCCGGAGGACAGGCCACTCCTTCCCGCTCCCCCCCGAACCGGGTGCCTGGCTCAGGGCCCAGCTCTAACGCTGGAGCTGCCAACATCGCTTGGCGAATCCACACTCAGCGCCCACCCTCCCCTGGGGGAGGGGTCCTAACAAGAATGAGACCGCGCCCTCCGTTTAAAACACGCTCAGTGCACCCATTGTGTGAACCACAAGGAGGCCAGGCGCCTGGACTTGGGGGATAGATTTTCTGGTTTCAGATCCCATCCCTGCCACTTACTTACCTCCTGGGTCATTGAGCAAGTTCTGAGACGGTACCGTGCCTCCGTTTCCCTCTCTGTCAAGTGTGTGTGGGGGGGGTGTCATAGTATCAATTTTACGGAGCTGTTCTGAGCATCACATGAGTTACGATACATGTGGACTGTGTGCTGTGTAACGCTATGGCCGTTGTAAAATACACAACACTGTGTAAGTGCTCTGCAGGGACCGCCTCTCGTTAACCCACAACGACCACAGGAGGCATGTAGGCGAGGCATTGTGTTCCTCCGGCAGAGGAGATAGTTGGCTCTCAGAAGGCACATTCAAGGGCACACAGCTAGTGTGTGGTCCATTGCTCTGCAGAGATGCAGCAGAACAGAATGCAGTGAGGATCTGACTCGTGCTGAGAAGGAAGAATGAGTCGTGGTTCCTAAACATGTACATGGGCTCTTCATTTCCATGCCTGTTTCTCTCCGATGGAAAACCAGCCGGTGTCCGACGGGTCTTCCCTAGCAGGGCTCTGAGCGCACAGCTGTCTGTACGTCTTTCTGCGGAGCCTCTGCTCATGGCCCTCCTCCCCTCAGGAGAGTCTTCCTCACACACTTCCTTACGTCTTCCTCCTTGGGACCAATGCAGGGCTCCCTGTGAGCCCTGGGGACCCAACCCATAAGCCAGCCCCCAGCGTATAGAGTGTTTGCACACTGTTCCAGGGGCTTTCAAAATCTCACCTCCCCTGGTCCTCGCCCTCAGCGTCTCCCTCAGTCCCCCGGCCACTGTCACATCGCATGAGGCTCAAGCGAGGCTGCAAGCGAAAGCGTTTAGTGGGAGAGAGATGCTGAGCAGAGCAGGTGCAGGGAGCCAGCCCGGTGACACTGGACAGCCACGGGGTGAGGCCGGGCCACCTGTATTCCCCAAGACAGACAGACAGACAGACAGGGTCCCTGTGACGTTAGTGTTGCTCTCGGAAGCATTGCAATGAGATATGACAGTAAAACCCTCTCAGTGCCACCTTCTGCCAGCGGTACTAGCGAGAAATGTGAAGGGTCATTTAAAGGGTCCACTAAAAGGGTTTTAAAATGAAAGGACTTGGGATAGCCCGCTGTTTTTCCAGAAGTCTCTCTGCCTAAAGGATTCACAGCAGAGCCTCTTTAAATAATAGCACTTACGATGCGATGTCACCCAGACATAGAAACGTCATCTGAATATAGCGTGTGAGAGTAGGATCGATATCCCGGTCCTATTTTTTCTTTAATGTTTTTTCCACAGTGAGTTTCTAGCCAAAGTAGAAGGAGGCATTTTACTCACCACTTCCCAGGAGCCCCGGGACGCTGTGGGGGGCGGTATGGAGGGTCACAGCTGCACAGACTTGGAGCTGGAGTGGCCGTAATGCCCCCGGGAAGGGGCAGGACCCACCCACGGCCACACGGGCAGGAGGAGCGGAGCTAGGACTCCCGTTTTCTGATTCCCACCTCAGTATGTTCTCCTGTGGAAATGGGAGAACTCAGGATTATGTAACCGTTTTTTTTTTTTAACCGACTTTATTCATTTCCTACCTTCCCAAACTCCTCAGCTGAGCTGCACATAGGAAATGCAGTTAAGTGCCTTTTAACTCCGTTTCTGTCCCCACTGTGACTTCCCAGGGTCTAGCTGCAGCAGGCTCAGCGAGAGGTCCGCAATCAGACAAGCAGCCCTGGCTTTTTCAGGAAGGGTTCATCGCTATTCCTTGGTTGAGCACCAGAGGTATTTCACACTGGGCAAGAGAGGCCGTGTACAGATCTGGCCCGGCAGCCCCACCCTGGCTTCCAATCTCACCCAGTAAGAGGTCCTTTAACCCAGTGGTCCCCAACCGTCTTGGCACTGGGAACCAGTTTCCTGGGAGACAATTTTCCATGGTGGGGGTGGGGGTGGTTTGGGGATGATTCAAGCGCATGACATTTATTGTGCACTTTATTTCTCTGATTACTGCATCATAATATGTAATGACATAATTACACAATCACCGCCTCAGCTCCACCTCAGACCATCACGCATCAGATTCTCATAATGAGCCACAACCTAGATCCTCACATGCGCAGTTCACAGTAGGGTTCACGCTCCTATGAGCATCTAGTACGGTGACCAGACGTCCCGCTTTTGGTGGGACAGTCCCAATTTTTAACAATTTGTCCTGCGTCCCACGGCGTTTTAAAAAAGTCCCGATTTTTGGAAAGAATGCACGACAAGCTAGGGAACGGCGGGAGGTTTAGACCAAATTTTTAATCAAGAACCCCCTCCCCCCCGGTCAGTGGTGTCCCGCTTTACCAATGTTAAAATCTGGTCACCTTAATCTAATGCCATCGCTGATCTGACAGGAGGCGAAGCTCAGGCGGTCACGTGAGCAATGGGAGCGGCTGTCAATACGGATGAAGCTTGGTTCCTCTTTGGCTTGGTTCCTAACAGGCCACCGAGCGGCACAGATCTGTGGCCCTGGGGGTTGGGGACCCCTGCTCTAGCCTTTCAGGGCTCTGCTCTTTCGGTTACATGTAGTGGCTGGGCTGTAAGAAACTGTGACAGATTGGGAGTCAGGGGAGCAGGGAGATCCTGGGGACTTCTGCATTTTATGGATAAGGTGACCAGATTTTAACATTGGTAAAGCGGGACACCACTGACCGGGGGGGAGGGGGTTCTTGATTAAAAATTGGGTCTATCTCCTGCTGTTCCCTAGCTCATCATGCATTCTTTCCAAAAATCAGGACTTTTTAAAAATGCGGCAGGACGCGGGACAAATTGTTAAAAATCGGGTCTGTCCCGCCAAAAGCGGGACGTCTGGTCACCCTATTTATGGAGGAAGACAGGAACTCAGAGTGTGAGCCCCTTACCCCCAAGTGCTGACTTCCAATCGGCTTCTCGACGCTTCTCTGCCCTTTGCGGCCCTGGTAGCGAGAGAGACGTTTCTGTGGGGTTACATCCAGGTCTCTTTCTTATAAGTCCCCGGATGAGGGTCAGTGAGGACAGTTTTCAGAAGCCACGGTAGCTGGGCCATAAATCAGACAGGCGCGCCGCAGCTGCTTGGAGCCCACGTGGCATCCGGCATTGCGGGTACGAGAGAAAGGTCTGGCCCGCTGGGGACAGATTGTGTGTGCCCTGCGGGATCCCTCTCTGCACGAAAGGGGTCCCGTTGGGCCCAGATTGCGCACGTCTGTGCACGGGGAGCTCAGGCCCTCACCCGCACCCAGCCAGACTGGTAGCCGCCCTGTCACGTGGAGCTGTGATGACTGGATTTTGTTTTATTGTATTTCTTCTCTGCACCTGCAGCTGTCTGGCTCATGGCTTTACACGCCTGCAGAATTTCAAATAGCCGTCCCGGAATGCCTGGCCTCCCACTGTGCAGGGCTCGCTGGAGAACACGTCCCCAATAAATCAGTGACTTCTGGGCCAACTCTGATGGCACGTTAAGAAATCCTGGATGTGACCGTTAGAGCTCAGTAGCGCTGGAAGGAAACACACCGTGAATGTCGGGAGATTGCCCATCCAGTGCCGGCTTCCCCGTTTCCTTTGAGAAACCAAAGGTCTGGTCTCACAGTACCGGCCTGTCGACTTTCCACATCAGGAGCTGAGTGCAGCTGCCTCGTCTGTGGGGTGGGGGCTCCTGTGGGCCCAGGGCCCACCGAGGCTGGGGCCAGGTGTCCCTTTCACATCCCTCGTAGGTGGGAAATGCTTCCCTCGGTCGGGATTTCCACTGCAGGTCACCAAACGAAAGACTGAAGGGCGTCGCGTGGAGGGAAACTACCCCCGTCCACTTCACCCGCTCTGAAAGGCCTTCCCACTTAACTGAGTCGTGGGGGACTCCTGAATGGGGTGCATGTAGGTGTGGCTGCTGGAAACCCAGTGAGAGCGACCGTGAGGGCTGGTAGCCTGGGGGCGGACAGTTACCACTAAAGGTGACAGACAGACAGAATTATGTGGCTACATGGCTAGCAGAGGATCTCACGGGGATCGAGAACGTGGAAGTTGTGTTCTGTCCCGTGGAGAAGGCAGGGGAATGTGTGATGCAGTTAAGGATTTCCATCTAGAACAGGCAGCCACGTGCCACCTAGGACAGCTTTGAATGCAGCTCAACACAAGCCCGTAATCTCTTAAAACGCGATGGGATTTTTTTTTTAAAGATTGATTTTTTTTTAACAGGGAGAGAGAGAGAGATGCAGAGACAGAGAGAAGGGGGAGGGCCCAGAACAGTCTCCATAGTTGCACATCATTGGTTTTTCCACATAGTTTCATTCCACAGGTGGGCGGGGCTGCACAGGGCAGGAACTGGGCTGGGGTCTCACCCCAGTGAGAACTGAACTGGGGACATTCCCCAGTTCAGCACATGGGTCCACACAGGCCGGGGCCGGGACTCGATCCTCGGTCCCCGGGGCTGCAAAGCGAGAGCCTAACCCGCTGAGCCATCCCGACGTCCCCAATTCAGGAGTAATTTTCTAACTAAACTGGAACTTCTAATGGAAACATTCAAGCATACCTTTACTAGTTAATGATCATATTTATAAAATTTTATTCACAATCTGAGCAAGTCACAAAGAAATACTAACAGGGAACGATCAGTCACCAGGGTCTCCAGTCTTGGTCACTACATACTGTTTCCAAGTGTGACACACTTTCTCCCACAGAACTTCAGGCACAGGTTCCTCCCAGTGGGACCTGGTCCCCCCCGCCAGGGGCCAGTTAAGGCCCCAGGGAAGCCCATTCTACCAGGGATTCTGCGGGCTACCCCGGGCTTTTATCTTTGCCTCCTCTCTGCTCATCCCAGCAAAGGCCTGATGTTGAGCCTAGGACTCGATTCTTTCTTCCACGGCGTCGCTTCTGTGCTCAGAGGTACAAGAACAGAGGACGTAGCTGTTCTTCACCTGGGGTTGCCTTTGGACCTGCTTCTTTTCCGGGCATCTTGGGCTGAGGGGGAGGTCCTGACAGGTACCCGATTGCTGCTTCGTCCCTGAATCTACCCGAAGTCAGAACAAGTGGACAAGGGGGAAGGTGGGCACTCAGCCAACATGCGCTGCTGTCATCATTCTTTGGCTCTTCGTGTATGTGTGAAGCAAGATGGTGGAAGCAGACGATTTTTGAGTTTTCGCATGGACGTCCCATAGATGCTCATTAGTCATTAAAGGTACAGCTGTCTCCCTTGATAACGTGGCCGACTTGACTGCTTGGCTTTGGCCACCAGAAGGATCTTATTTATTTATTATTTTTTTTAAAGAGAGCTGGAGTTACTAAAATGTCAACTTTACATAGAATCACTGAATTTCGGGGCTCACCTACTCCAGCCTCTGCTATCACAAAGAGCAGAACTTCATGTCGAAACACATCCTGAACAGTTGATGGCAAAGTTCGGACGACATGTATGAATACTAATTTCTACGTCACGCCAAACAGGATAAGCTTCTGTTCTCTGCTTTTCTCTTCCTGTTCCTCCCTTCTTCCCTGCCTGCCTGCCTTCCTGTTTTCCTTAGATGCAGTCTACTTAGTGATTCCGTGATCTCCTTTGTTTAATTCTATTTTCAAGTTGCCAACTAAGCATTGCGCGGTTTGGGCTGGGTCAGCACCTTGGCGGATGACTGGGGAAGTGCTGGGCACCGAAAGCAAAGACGCTTCTATATTTAAAGGGAAGCAGGAGGTGCGGTCCAGCGGGGGGCCCTCCCACATCCACCCCCGGGTCTCTGGTGCCCCACTTTCGAGGGAGCTTGTTGGAAAAGACACAGGAAAGACAAGTTGGCCCGATTCGTTGGGATCATCTGGCAGAGAAGACGCTGGCTCTTCCCGTTTCTGGGAAAAGGCAGGGACCCCTGGGGCTGGCATTGAGTTGTAGGCTGGGGCCGCCCATTGTGCCTCACGGGAGCCCTGGCCAGCATGGCAGTGACTGGATAGAAAACGCCTAGCTCTGCCCTTGCAGCTAGCTCAGCCCCGGGAGCTGGCACGGGGCATCTAGACCTGGTTCCCCCTGGAGCCGGGTCCCCCTCCTGCACACCTGCACCAGGTCCGGCGCTTTGGGGGGTGTGCTCACCCCCCTCATTCCCTTGACTTCCCTTCCTGCTGCGGGTGCAGGCTGATAGAGCAGCCATTGACACCTGCGTGGGGATGGGACGCCCGTGTGGGCTCCGAGCCCGCTGCTCAGCCTTGAGCGCCTTGCTTGGACCAAACATTTTATATTCCGGCTTGAAAAGTAGTATCAGTTGTGCTCACCACCCAGAGTCACTTTTCCTTCCATTTGCCCCGCCCCCCATCCCTACCCCCAGGACTGGGTGGTGATCACACCACGCAACACATAGATGAGATGTAGTATAGGATGGCACACTTGGAACCTGTGTCATTTTACTAATCACTGTTGCCCCAACACATTTAGTAATAAAAGAGTGATATGTGTTCATTGTGGAAAGTTAGTACGCTTCAGAAATGTGTAAGGAAACACAGAAACAACCGGAGAGAGACCTCCAGTGTTGGCCTGTTGTTGGGATTTTCTTCCAGACCAACTCTACCTCCGTTTGCATCTGTAGCTCTATAGAGAGCACGTCGCATGCCATTTGAAAAACGTCATCCTATGTCCCTCGTTTTCTCATGCAACCATTACAGAACCATGCTGCCGATGTGTTGCTATTTTGGTAACCTACCCCCAAGGGTGGATTGTTCTTCTCAGTGATGCCACGTGGCCAGAGTTAGTACAGGCGCTGGGTCACAAGTGTGACTATTTCCTTAGGATGCCTGCCCACACCATGCTCTCAACTCCAGTGTCCTCCCTGTGATAAGGAAATAACACCAGAAACCGCCGTGATTAAGAGCAGCGAGAACTTCTCAGCGCAGCGAGTGCCAGGCGTGGAGCCGGCCGCACTGCACGCACTGACTTCTTCACCCTCCCTCACAGCCCTGCTAGCTTCCCGCATCACAGACATGCCCGGCCCCTGTGTGTGTGTGTGTGTGTGTGTGTGTGTGTGTGTGTGTGTGTGTGTGTGTGTGTGTGTGTGTGTGTGTGTGTGTGTGTGTGTGTGTGTGTGTGTGTGTGTCAAAGCCTGGACTGACAAAATAATACAACACTAGTAATCTGTCCTGTGTTCATCGCAGATTATTCATCCTGGTTTCCCTGTTAGCTTAAGGTTCTCAGGGTCATCGGCTGGGAAATTGGTCATTGTCACACCTGGTGGTGCAGGAATGGGATTGGAGGTGGCTTTCTAGCGTCCCCTGGTCCCGGAAGCACATGTCTCTAGTCATGTTACCAGAGGAGGAGGTCACATGCCCTCCCTAAGCTGCTGCCCCCCAATACCCTCGCCAAGAGCATGGCTGGGTGTGACCATGCACTGCACAGGGTAGGGAGAGTCGACAGGTTCTTCTGGGGGTGACGTGTCCCTGCTGTGGTCATTGTCTGCTCAGCATAGAGCTAGCCAGGTCTCCTTGTGATCCTGATTCAGTGCATCTGAGAAAAGCCCAGAGCCTGCTTTTTAAGGCGTGCTCTGAGGGGTTACCTTCAGGAAGTTTGGGGGAGTCTAAGCTGTGGATCTCAGTTTTCACAGGACATCAGTATTACCTACCTGAAAAGCGTTGTTGTGGTTTTAAGTACCATTTCCTGCCTGCTCTTGCTGTCTTCTCTCACCTCTCCCCCAAGGTGAATGATTGATTGATCTGGGGTGGGGCCCAGGGTGTCATTTTTCAAAAAGCTACCCAAGAGATTTTCCCGCACAACCGGAGTTGGGAACCACCGGTCTAAGACATCCGGGTGATAATAATTTGACACCTTTACATTTAAGGGCACGTCGCATTTTACAAATCTCTCTCACAACTGAGCAGCAAAACAACCCGCTTCACCGGGAGAGCAGGCCCTAGGATGATTGTCCTCGGACCAGAGAGGTTGGCAGAGTCGTCCAAGGGGGCTCAGCTTCTCCCTCAGTCGGCAGCTGATGTTCTCTGCCCGGCCGGGCCCTGCCAGCCCTTTGGGAAAAGGGCTTCTGAAGACCCTTCCAGAAGGAAATGGTTTCCGCCTCCCCTGGGGATCAGGACACCCTTTCCTTTCATTCCCACCCACGTCCCTCCTGCGGCCTCCACGCCTGTCCCTGAGAGGACCCCCTGTGAAACGTGCAGTTATTCCTCCCAAACTGCGTCCCACTTGGCCGGGGGATAATGGTCCCGGAGGGACAGGAAAACCTGGGGACCCGGAGGATGCATGATACCCCCAGCGGTCGGACCTTCAGCCCCCCTCCCCGCCCCCGTACCCACCTCACCCTGCATTGAGCCCTTCACTGCTGATCCTCTGCAGAAAACGCAGTGCATGGCAGGAGCGGGGCGAGTCCCTGCCAACGGCAGCTGCCCAGGGCCAAGTTCCCATCTCACCAGCTGTCACCTCCCATCCTGCAGGAATTCTCAGCATTTGCCCCCAAAGCTCCCACTGCCATGTCGCCTTAAAGCCCACCTGAGTCCTTCCTGTGAGGCCATTCCTAGGGCCCAGCGGGGACCCCTGGTGTGGCGAGCCCCCCGCCTGAGCATCCGGGTGGGTTGCAGCGTGACCAGGCAGACCAGGGAAAGAAGCGCCGTCCTTGGTCCTCCACCAGTGACCCAGCTTGGGCTCAGATTCCCGCTGGACTGTCCCTTGACTCTTCCCCTGGTGCGGCCTGTGTTCTGGCCGGGCTCTTGGGACTGCAGCTCTGTCCCCGGAGGAGGCGGCGGCTGAGAGGAGGCGGGGCTTTGCCTGACAGGCGATGCTGAGCAGACGGGAAGGACAAGGTGCACATGCCGCCTCATGCCCTTCTTGCCCCTCCAGCAGCGGTGTCACCTAGCTGAGCCACTGCCCAGCAGCTGCCCACAGCCGTTCCCTCCCCCAGGGCCTGCCCGCGGAGGGTGGTCAGCTGATTGGGTGGCTTGTCAGTATCCTCACTGACTTTTGATCCCCGGGACCGACTTTCAGGAAAGGACACCGTCCTGCGGCTTTCCTGCCACGGAAGGGGACTCAGAAGGGGGCGGGGCTGCCAGGATGAACAAGCTCTCCTCTCCCAAAGCAAAGGATCCAGCGGTATCCTTTCCTCATGACCCAGAGTGGCTGTCTTGGTAACTCTTTACTAAGGTGACCAGATTTTAACATTGGTAAAGCGGGACACCATTGACCGGGGGTGGGGGGGTGGGGGGAGGGGGTTCTTGATTAAAAATTGGGTGTATCTCCCGCCGTTCCCTAGCTTGTCGTGCATTCTTTCCAAAAATCGGGACTTTTTTAAAACGCCGCGGGACGCGGGACAAATTGTTAAAAATCAGGACTGTCCCGCCAAAAGTGGGACGTCTGGTCACCTTACTCTTTACCGTTCTGTATGGGTATCATCAGACAGAAGGATTCTTGGGGGGCCTCTAAGAGCCTGTTGCAGATACCCCCTTAACCGCACCGTCACCCACCGCGTAGAGCCTCTGGAAGCTAAGTGGTTGGCCCTGTCTGGCCCGTCCCCTGCCATGGTGACCCGGGGGAGGGTGGAGCGAGGGCTGTCGGAGACTCTTGGCTGGAACCTTATTGGGGGCCCAAGTCCGGGCTAGACTCTCTGTGGAAGACGTGGGGAGCCTCCCAACATGGGAGCTGGAAGGGGTCTGGCCCACCACCCAGCTTCGCCTTCTCATTTTATAATGAAAAAACCATCGAGGCTCCAAGAGATCCCTGATTGGCCACAGACGGTGTGACTCCCATGGCTCCTTCGTAATCGCTGATTCTGAAGTCGGAGGTGCCAGCTCACTTCCTGTCTTGGCTCAGGTGGGACGCCCCTACGAGTAATCGCCAGGGAAAGCTCGCCTTCGGCTCGGACTTTGAGGAAATCGTAGTAGCCAGGCACTACTGCACGGGACTTCCCCGGGAGATGACAGGCCTCAGAGTAGCCTGACATAGGTTCGAATCCGGCCTCTGCCCCTTCACTAGTGTGCAGAACTTGGGCCCCCTTCCTCACTGTCTTGGGGGCCTGGGGCTCCTCAACTATAAAACGGGGATCATTGTGCTCACCTCACAGATAGATTGTGGGGGTTTTCGAATGAGGATCAGATAAGCTCAGCACATAATTACGGCTCAGTGAAAGGAAGGAGGCTTCTTGGCCGAAATAATTACTAGCTTTTCCCTGCCCTGCACTCTAATCCTGAAGCTGGTTTGGTTTTAGAATCATTTAGTGCCTTTGTGTTTGCAGTTGGGACCAAACTATCAGGGGCTTCCTTTGACCTCTTCTGCAGCCCCCCAGGAGACGGCCTCGTACAGAGCTGGGGGTGATCCTGGAGCCCCTGAGATTTCCCCTTGGGTTTGGGGCACCTGGACCCGCCAGGACACCCTGGTACCTGCCCGGTTTGGCTCCCTAGCCTTTGCCACAAGCAGAGGCTAGTAATGGTCACAGCCACCACTTGTCAGACACTGTGCCGCATGCAAATATCATCTTAGACCCTCGCACTATGAGGCCGCTTCAGTGGTTATTTCCACTCATCAGCTGAGACACCGAGGTCGTAACTAAGATTCGCTCTGGGTGACTCCAAAAGCAATGTGGCGTTTTATTTGTTGGGGAGCGGATGGGGGGTGTCGAAGAGAGAGTCGTCACGCTCAGTTTCTTTTGAACATTTTCTGCAGTGCCTGAATTGGTTGCCGTGAGCATGTTGTTTTTAGGATCAAAAGCGTTATTTCCTTCTTGAAAGATGATAATGGATGGTTCTAAAAGTTGAGAGGCAAACAGATAGAACTCACTGACGCTGCATCAGAGTGTTTATGGCACCCAACCAGCTCCAAATGTTCTGGTTGTGGAGGAAGGGCTGGTAATTTGATGAGCATTAAATCGTATTTTGTTTAATTTGCATTTCATTGACAATTATCATGTATGAGTGCACTTGCTTTTAAAGATGGCGATGGAGTATTATTCAGCCATAAACAGGGAAATCTTGCCATTTGTGACAACAGGGATGAATCTGTTGGGTGGTTTGTAGGAAGCTTCACTTTGCAGGGCCTGGAAGTCGAGCAAAAGGCTTGGACTTGATCCTTGGGAAACGGAGGCACCACCAGAGGCGGATATTAATGACGCCATGTATAAAGGTGCTGTCCACAGCAGTGGCCGATGGGTCGCAGGGGCCTTTGTGGGGCCCGAGGCGTGGGAGGTGTGGTTTAGCAAACCAGAGAGAGAGGTGGGGCTGGGTGGGGTCCACTCTGCACATGCCAGAGGAGCCGAGGAGAGAAGGCAGAGGGGTTCCCCGGTTTCTGGGTGCCATCCATCTTGCAACACTCCCTCATGTCACTAAACTGTGCTTCCTTTTGTTCTGCTTCCTCCCTGGCAGGGGAAGAGCTAGCCCGTGGCCCAAGCGAGGAGACCTACCCATAGGTCCCATAGCGCCTGAACAGGAAGGGCTGGGCAGTGACCTTCTCAGGAAGACATGCTCCCACCTTGGGCCACCCAGTCCACTGCTCCTCCAAGAGCCTCCCCTAGAGGCGACTGGACTAGAAGAAACCGAGACCGAAGCCCCCGGCATTAGAGACGGGGCCCGAGATGTTGGGGGTGCGGCTATGGGGAGAGGTGAATGCTGTTGGTGTGGCTGAAAGAGACCAGGGACAAGGCGGTCTGAGGCCCAAGGATGCCAGACTCACCCAGGACAACAGCAGCCACGGGAGAGTAATGAATAAATATACGGCAGCGTCGTGGAGGCTGTGTGTTCTGCTGCATGAAATCACCCACGGCCACTTTAAGTTCGGTCGTCGTGACCAAAGCAGGCGGCCGTTCCAGATGCTACAACACCCAGCCAGCTTGCCAGGCGCCACCCCTTGGGCGTCAGGAAAGGGGTGGGGACATTCTCCAAGAAGGCACGTGTGACCCAGGGGGTCTGCCCCTCTATATACAAGCATGTGGGCAAATGTTAAGGTCACGGTGACGCTTCCGGTGGCTTTCCCAGGGCCCCGCAAATGCCTTGGGGGGGGTCTCCCAGGAACAGGGAGAATTTCTTTCTAGTGTCTGGCCCCCTTTGCTCTTTTTGTCACTGGAAGCTCTTCATTCCTGGCCTGGCCTCAGGGGAAGGGGAGTGAGGTCCCTTCTGGGACGTCCTCCTTCTCACCCACTCACCTGTCCCCAGATCCCACCAGGGTGCTTGGCCTCGGGGGTTGGGGGGAAATCCAGCCACTCACCCAAGTAGCTTTTCCTTTGGGTGACAAAACCCACAAGGCTGGTTTTCTTGCCCTGAATTTACTTTCCTCGTAAGGTGTTGCTGGGGGGTACAGTTCACTTTCATGCCTGGACCCCCGTCTGTCTCCCCTATATGTCCTGGGCCTTCATGACCATCCTGCAGAAGTCTGGGCGTCAGGGGGCATCGTCTTAGCCATGTGCTCATCTATTGTCCAGCAGCATGCCTGACCCAGGACTGTCACTCAGAATATCTGGTGAATGAATGAGTGAGGGCATGAATGAATGAAGTGTTGAGTGGGGTTTACATGTACAGTTGAAACACTCGTGTATTGAATGGCTCCTGCACCGGAATCTACTGTAGGAGAGGGATGCCCCCCACGTCAACCAGCGATGCTCGGGATACCAGCTAGAGGTCCTGTGACTCAACTCAGTTCTAGAACAATCTACCGGAAAGTCGCGTCAAGTCCCACAGGTGGAGGGCTTGGTCCCACAAGACTGCCCCACCCCACTTCAGATACCAGTCACAAATGCAGATTGTCATCTGTGGTAGGAGGAGAGAGAGAGAGAAAAAGAGAGAAGGGGGAGGGCCCAGGGCAGTCTCCATAGTTGTGCGTCATTCGTTGTGACGTGGTTTCATTCCTCACAGGTGGATGTGGGGCAGGGCCGAGTGGGGCAGGAACCCACCTGGGGGCCTCCCGCATGGGAGGCAAGAACCTTGGTCTCCAAGCCATCGGGCACTTACCAGTTGCGACACAGTCCAGCATATGAGTTTGCACAGGCTGGGGCTGGGAATCGAACCTTGGACCTCGTGATTACAATGCAAGCACTCACCCTGCTGAGCTGTCCCGGCCTCCCGATTCACCTCTTGTTCCTGCGTCTGCCATTGGATCTGGGGAAATGGAGAATTAGACCAAGTGAGCGCCACAGTCTCTTCCCGCTTCGCAATTCTGAGGTGGTCACTCCATCGTGCGGGTGACTGAGGGCAGGCTGGTTGCCAGGTACGTGATGGACACGTTGCCTAGGGAGATCCATGTAGATTCAGTCCACGTTAAGTGTCTCTGCGTGGTGGCAGGCAGTTATAATAAGCAGGTGACTTTGGCTCTTGCTAAAATTATTCTGGTATCCAGGCGAGAATGGCACATTGGCGGATTACCTATGACAGAGGGTGATTGTGATGATGAGTTAATATATAAGCAGAGTGATCCGAGCGGTGGCTGGCCTGTCGTAAGCGTGTGGAAGTGTTAACCGTGATCGATTATAAATAGTTATGATTACTGTTACGGGTCCCCAGCCTCAGGTCCCCAGCATTCCCAGTGCGAACCTTGGCCGGGAATCTCCAGCTCTGTGGGGCCCCAGAGGAGAATGGCTCCTCACTGAGCTCAGTCTCAGAGCACAGAGCCGACCTGGTGGCTGGGGTAGCGAGGAGAGATCAGGACCAGGACTGGCAGGTGGTCGTTGTGAGAGCAAAGCGCAGTGACGTTGCTGAACGTGCCTGGCCTGCTGGCTTCTGGCTTGTTAGTGACCCTGAGACTTACAGCTGTACAGCCAGAGACCGAGAGTGCCTGTCTGTGCGTCTACAGCCTCCCATGCTAGAGGTGATAGAAACCCAAACAAGGGGATGCTGGGATAGCCCAGCTGTTGAACGCTTGGTTTGCAATCGTGAGGTCCAGGGTTCGATTCCAGGCCCCGGCCCATGCAAACCTATATGCTGAAGCGTGGTGCAGCTGGTAACCACTAGAATGGCTTACCGGTGAAGGTTCTCACCTCCCACGAGGGAGGCCCCCGGTTGGGTTCCCACCCAGCACAGCCCCACGTCCACCTGTGTGGAATGACACCATGTCAAAAACGGATGCCGTGCAGCTATGGAGACGGCTCTGGGCCCTCCCCTTCTCTCTCTCTCTCACCTTCTCTCAAACAATAAAATCAATCTTTAAAAACAACAAAACAGAAGGCCATCCTCTAAGAATGTCCCCTACTACTTCATCCGACGTGTATGAGAATCTGGGCACCCTCGTCTGCTGGGGGTTTTGCAGGATGTGCCGTCTGCAGATAAGAGTCATAGCCCATCTTCTCTGACAACTGCTGGAGGATGCCCCCGCCACTCGTATGGTCCCCACCCCTGGGGGTCCCGTGGTACGTGCTGGGGGAAGGAGCACTTGGGTCACTCCATGAGGCCTTGCGTGGCCAGTCACGCTTTCTGTGTGAAGCCACGCAGGCCCGGGGGTCTGGGGCCGGGGGGCTCTCGTCCCCAGCAGTCCCAATGTGGCTGATTGGCCAGCGTGTCAGGCGATGCCCCACCGTCTCTGTTCAGAGGCTCAGAGATCCTGGGCAGATGTGGGGAAGCTGAGGCCTGTGAAGCACTCAGATCCCCTGGCCTGTGTGATGCCACGTGGGCGACTTGAGGGACCCCTGTCTTCAGGGTATCTCCGCCATCCTGGAAGCGTCCATGGTGCAGCAGGAAATGCAGTCAGAGGCCTGACTTCCTGCAGACTTCTGCCCCTTCGCGGTCTGCGTGTCGCGGCTGGGAGACGACATGGCCAAGGGATCAGGTGTCTTTTGAAAGAAGCGATTTTTGGTTGAGTGACCCACTCAGTCACAGAGAATTTTCCTGAATCTCAGCAGGTGAAGAATGAGGCGGACTGATCTTAAATGCTACCTGCTCATGGGACCTAAGAGTCAGGAGGCAATAGATGGATAGGGGACCTCGTGCAAAACCTGTCTTTGTCCAGGGCAAGCCTTCAACCCCGGGCCTCCGTTTCCTCCCCCACTGAGCAAGAAGCTGATTTCAAGGATCTCCAACGTCCCTCCCGAGTGCACTCCACAGGTGGGCACAGGGCTGCGCAGGGCAGGAACTGGGCCAGGAGCCTCCCACATAGGCCCCGGCAAGAACTGAGCTGGGGGCACACACCAGTTCAGCATAAGGGTTCATATGGGCCAGGGCTGGGATTTGATCCTTGGTCCCCGGGGCTTCAAAGCGAGTGCTTAACCAGCTGAGCCAGCCCAGCTTTCCCCGCTTTGCTTTTTTTGCACGAAGGAGCATGTTAAGTCATTTCCCTTCCCCACATAAGCATCTTCTTAAAAAGTCAGTACAAATAAAATGAGATTGACCTCCTAGACCCAGTCAACTCATCACAATGGTTCAGCGTCCACCGTAATCGGTGCATTTCACAGCAGAAGGCTGGAAAATTCCGCAAGCAGGCCTGAGGGTTACAGTCCCTCTGTCCACAATCACTTACCTAGACGGTCTGACTTCTTTCTTGGTTCTGCTGACTTAATGGGCTAGTGGCCAGCTTGTCAGGGCTTGATGCATAGCCCTCCTGGTGACAGGGTCCCGGTTACTTTTCATTTCCAAGCATGACTTTGTCTCTCAAAGACACTTTCAGAACCGAGACTGCATTCCAGATTGAGCTTTGATGACAAAGAAAGTGGGTGACATTGGGAGGACACAGGGCTGGGGGTTTCCAGGGCGGTAAACTTGGGAGAAGGTATTTGTTATTCAAATCAGTCCATTACCCCACTCAGCGCATTATTGGTTAGAATAAGGAATCCGTGTCTTCCAGTTTCCCCTTTGTTCATTGTCTTCATGGTGGAGGAAAGCTCATGAGCGTTAATAGGAGGAAAATATTGGGGCATGCTGGTTCTTTCTTATTTCTTATGCATCAGAATCATTGGGGGAACTTGTGACAATGCAGATTCCTGGGTTTCAGCCCCTGGGTTCTTGATCCCATAGGTCTGAGAAGGGGCCCCTACATGTGCATTTTTATCTAGCCTTTGGGTAACACTGAGGCAGCAGGTCGGGGTTTGAGGAGCACCGGACTAGAATGCCAGAGTGACCCCTGGTTGTCCCCTCTCTGCAGGGCGGTAGGCACTGTGCAGGTAGTAACCTGGGGTGTTTCGAGCTCATGGGGAACAGTCAGTGCGATAGATGCACGCGCAGCTACATCTCCAAGGAAACGGTAATGGGGGGTAACAACTATGGGCTGATTGCCACGTTTGCCGGAAGCCTCCCAAGTCAGTGCTGCGAGCTTCTGGCCACTGGGGGGAGCCAGGACCACAGCTCCAAGGGCCTGAGAAGAGGAAAAGTACTGGAGAGGGTAAGCAAGGCCTTCTGAACGCTGCAAAGCTCCGCACTGCAATCTCCGCGGTGCAGACTCCACGGAGCACCAGGGTTCGGTGGGGAGGGGCCCTAGCTTCTTGTTGGCGCTGCTTGGTGCTCCTACCCCTGGCTCAAAGTGCTCTCACCGTGACCCCCTTATGCAATAGGTGGCCTGTGGTAGGAGGTGGAATAGAGCTGGTTAGGGAGCCAGGGAAGAAGACAGTAGGAGGAGCTTGTGCAAGGTGACAGAAAGGGTGGGCGGGGCTGGTTGGACCATGTGTGTCCTGCAGGGGATGCAAGCTTGGGGGTGGGCTGGCCAGTGGTGAGGTCTGCATAGACCCCCGTGTCATGGGGGGCTGTTCTCCCTTGGGGTAGGGAAGGAGAAGGAATTATTTTTTTTTAAACTGACAATTCATGCTTTAAAGATTACATTTTATTGTTTTGACAGAGAGACAGAGAGAAGGGGAAGGGCCCAGAGCCGTCTCCATAGTTGTATGTCATCCGTTTTCGACATGGTATCCTTCCACACAGGTGGGCAGGGGACATGCAGGGCAGGAACCAGCCAGGGGGCCTCCCACATGAGAGTCATGCCCCTGCGAGCTGGGGGCCTTCCTACATGGGGATCTTGCCCTGGCAAGAACCTAACTGAGGGCCACACCCCCAGTTCAGCATGAGGGTCCACACAGGCCAGGGCTAGGCCTTGATCCTCAGACCCCAGGGCCTCAAGGCAAGTGCTCAACCTGCTGAGCCTTCCTGGCTTTCCTGAGAAGGAATTCTTTAGGGAGAAAAAGATTGAGTCCCAGGGGTTCAGAAGATAAAATAACCAAGAGGGATTTTTTTTACTTGCCCTACACTTGCAAAGACACGTGGTCTAGGAGTTCTCGCATGTCCCTTCTTCACGCCCTGGTGGCCGGTCTCATCTTGGGGACGCCATAGCAGGCTGATGAACCCACACAAGGCCCGAGGACCATGAACGTGCCCCCTGACATTTGCATGCCCTCTTCCTCTTCTTTCTCCATCATTATTAGGCCGCTGTTTTCTTTCTGTCCTTGGCATGAAAGTGGCTGCATCGTGGTTTGGGAGAAAAGATAGGGGTCCAGGTAACACTGAAGCACGTGGGATCATTGGCGGGCTGGGGGTGTATTCGGAACCCTAATCCATTCGAGGGACACGTGTCTGTGATGTTTCCGTGCATGTCAGTGTGCGTCCTTGGGTGCACGTGGGTGCACAGCCTCTAGGGCAAATTATGGTGACAGCATCGGCTGTAAAAACTTAGTTTGGGGACGTGGTGCATACTTGCTGGGTCCCTGCTTCTCCTAAGGGATCCTACTGCTCACCCCCACTAATCCTGTAGCTGGCAGTTCCTGTGACCAGCACATGCAAAACAGGTACAGCCTGTATCACCCCTCAGCGGAGGGGCCGGGAGCCTGGCTTCTCGGCCGCAGCCTGGTTTTTGCCAGCTCACTGTGATAGCGTGTTGGCTTGAGCCGAAGAGCTTCTTATAGAGCTAAGCAGAAAGGGGGATCAGACTCTATCAAGTCCGGGGGGTCAGGCTCTATCAAGTCCGGGGGGAGAGGCTCTATCAAGTCCTACCCCCAAACACTCTTAATGCGTGTTTAGTAAGCAGATCTGTGTCTCCACACTGTCCCCACACGGCACGCCTTCCTGCTGGGACAGAAGGGACCTTCCCCGAGACCGTGGGGTCGCCCTGCTCTCATGAATGGCCTGACTCGACCTTCCGCTAACAACTTCTTTGTTGCGTGTTGACTACAGAAGTGGGAGGCTTTTCAGCACGCGGCCTCTGCACGGTGGGCCCTTGCCTACGCTCAGACCCTAGCCTGACCTGCGGCTCCCCCTGCAGTCTCGTTTTGGGGGCACACGGCAGGGCCTGCCTCCAGGTACCCTGACCACTCTGCACAGCCCCCACTGGCAGCTTGGGTCCCTGTGGAACCCGCTGCTGCATCACTGCTGAGACCAGTGGTGTGCAACGACCCCAGGCAGGGGACAGAGAGCTGTGTTTGCTGTGGGATGCGCTCCCTCCTTCCCCGTGACCTTGAAGGACCCCTCCTCCCTCCCTGCCCCCCTCAGCCTCCCCGGGGCTGTACTTCACCCTGACTGGAAGTCAGTGCTCCAGTTGAATTTTGCTGCAGTTTCTTTTTCTTTTTTCTTTTTTTTTTCTCCCCTCCCCTGGATGCTGAGAGCTATTTTTAGCTGGGACTTTGTGTGTGCGTGTGTGTGCAGGGGATCCACAGTCTATTTTTGCAGCCCTTACGGAGGCCACATCGTGCAGTGCACCTCCTGGGGGCTGTGGGGGGAGGGGGAGGGTCCAGGGCAGTGGGCGTGGTGGTGGGGGTCTTCCCAAAGATGAGAGGGCTGGGCGTGGGGGCTGAGGGACCCAGGAGGGCCCCCCGAACCCCTCCTTCCAGTCACCCAGGGCTTCCTCCAGGGCAGCCCGATTCTGTCACCCAGCAGCTGTGGTGACATCGCCTTCAAACGCGGCAGTTCTTTCCTTTTCCCGAATTGCTTCACTCCCGTCTCTCCCCACCTCCCCATCCAATGCACCTCCTTGCAGAGGTGCGCTGAGTCCTTAAGGGTTTGGACAATGGGTTGGGCAGGAGACTGTCCTGCAGGAGGGCAGGGACCTGGGTGAGTCCCAGATGGTGACCAAGGGCCTGTGAGCTCCGCAGGTGGCAGAGAGAAGGCAGCCGGGCCCAGATCTGGTGGCTGGAGGTGTCGCTAGGAAGAAAGCAGGGAGAAGAAAGGAGAAAAGAGGCCTCAGAGGGCAGGGCTGCTCCTGGGAGTCCTCGGGGTCCCGCTCAGAGAGACTTGGGCAGGGACACCAGCCGGGTGGGAGCTGTGGGGCCCCCTAGACCCTGCTTTCCCCCCACCCCCGTTCCTGCCTCTTCGCCTCCTGCACCGAGGCCCCTGGGACTGCTGAGGGGCCTTCACAAGACCCAGACGGGACAGGTGGAAGCAGAGGCCCGGGTGGAAAATTCCGGACAGAATCAGTCCACTGTCCCCTAACTTGATCCGAAAGCCTCTCCTGCCTCTGCTGCCTGTGCAGGGATTCGGCCCAGGTCGGGCTCCGAGCACCGGGACAGCTGCTCGCACCCCTCCTTTCTCTGTCCTCGCAGAACGTCGTCCGTGGGGTCCGCACCTGCCCTGTGCACCACTGGGGTTCTCGGGTCCCACCTCCGCTCAGGCTGTCCCCACCACCTCCAGCTATAAGAGGGGAGAAGAGGCAGGGATGAGGGACCATTTCCTTCTCTCTCTCCTGCAGACGATCGCATGGCTCTCGGAAAAATGCAGGCTGGGCGGGGGGGGGGGTGGCATGGCCCCCCTGGTGTTGGTGGCACCCCTGGGAAAGGACACCCTCCTGGCTCTCTTAGCCCCGCTCCCAGCCCAGCATGGCCAGGATGGGGGCAGGCCTCTGTGTGCCCCGAAAATGCCCCCCCCCCCACACTCACAGCCTCCCCACTCTTACCTGCCCAAGACCCGGCCAACTTCACGACGCCCTCTTTGCCTGGGGCTCCAAGATGCACCTTCTTTTAGACTCTCATCTCCCTGACACCCTAACTTCCTCACTGGTGACGTTCTCAGGGGGGCCTTCTCTGCCTCTCTATCTGAAATCATCATTGCCCCTCTCCTGGCACCCCTATACAACGCCCCCACTTCTTGCTTAAGTTTTAGTTTATTGCCACCTGACACACCGTGGATCTCACCAGCTCCTGTTCACTATCTGTCTCCTGAGATCAGTCCCGCGAGGCTCAGTAGGGATTTCATTTTTAACAATAAATTCCTCCGTGCCTAGACCAGCGCCGGCACAATGTAATCGATGTTTATCAAATGGATTCATGAAAAGAACAAAGCATGCTGTGTTAGAAGCCCCCTGGGAGGTTTTTGCTCTGATCTACAAGCCAGCAGAAAATTCTAGAAGATGATACGGGGAAAATAACACACCCAGTACCACCCAACAGACAAGCAGAAAAGGTCAGTTTCAGTCCCCAAATCATGAGTAATTCAGAATCTCAGTAGGAACAGGCTGAGGGGATCCTAAGGCCCACATTTGGGCAGAAGAAGGAACTAAGGCCCAGAGAGGTGAAGTCACCTGCCCAGAGTCACACAGCCAATTAGTGACAGAGAGTGGAGCCCAGTACCTGCTCCCTGGCTACAGTTTCAGGGGGCCGCCGTGGACCCCTCACTGCCTTGAAAGGGGTGGAAAACATCACATCCCCTCACAGGCCAAGGGTGCACGTGTGGTCCCGACCTGCAGGGTAGAATTTCCCCCAAATTCCGAGCACACGAGTTAGCCATCCAGCATCCCCAGGCTCTCAGCCAGCTGGAGGGCTCTGGAGGGTGTGGAAAAACCCGGCGCTGAGCTGTCTGCTCGCAGCAGGACCCACACCCAAGCAGCGAAGAGCCTGTGTCAGCAAAGAGACAGATACTCTGCTTCCAAGCGCCGGCAAGCCCTGTGCCATCCCCGCCCCTGGGGGAACCAAGGCCTCGCACGGAGCTGTTTGCAGGGCTGGGGGCGGGGCGCGCGGTCTGCACGCTTCGCACACTTGTAGTGGCCCTCATGGATGTCACCAGGTCCCCGGCGGGAGCAGTGGTGTGGGGACAAGGCAGGGGCCACTCTTCAGTCTGGGGATGACCAGCTGTCACCCAGCCATCCCATCAGTAACACCTGACAGACCCCGCACCGAATCCCATTACCCTGGGGGGAAACGAGGCGCCCCTAAACTCAGGGACTCTTGTGTCATGTGGGGAAAACCCAGGGACCCTTATAACGTATATGAACCCACAAGCACACGTTGAAATCAGGGCGACTGGGTAGCTAGGAAATGAGGAAACCAGGTAAGAGAGCGATGACCGCAGTCCATAAGGAAAGTGAGTGTGCACGCGTGCGTGTATTATATGTTTTCACGTCTGACTTGCACCAAAACAGACACAGGGTGACCTGATCCCTCCCTTTGGCCCCCCGTTATACCGCATAGCTTCACAACCGCCCTCAAGCCAGCCGGTCAAGGGTTTGTGGTCTGGGTTCATGGCTAAGGAACCAGAAGTTCAGAGAGTGAGGTCCCAGGCCTGACGTCTCCACAGGTAAGTGGCCGACCTGGAACTTGAAACTGTCACGGCCTGCTTCCAAATGCCACACAGGGGCCAATCAGGGCTGGCATCAGGGGCGGGTCCCCTGGAGCCCCGTTGAGTGGAGGAGGGACATGCCCGGCAGGCCAGCCTCAGGGGCTAGAATTCGCTCCTATGTCCCAGGAGTATCCAGTCCCGTGGAGCCCGTCCGCCGCAGCCACCTCGCGGTCCCCACTCCTGGCCCGGTGCCACCCGCTGTCTGCCCCTCCCCTACCTGTGCGAGTGGGACAGAGGTGACAGAGCTGCTGGGAGAAATGACAGGAAGGAGCTGGCGAGTAGGCAAGCCTGAGGGGAGTGGTGCGTTCAAAGACACCGAGGAGCAGAAGGGTCCATGGTCAAGGTCGGTGTGTTGGACGCGGAGCCCCCGTGGGAGAATAAAACACCAGTGGACCCCCATCCCTCGCCTCCAGGAGCCACCATGAGAGAGGTCCACGTGCTCAGCCCTGGAACCTGTGGGTGTGGCCTTATTTGGCAAAAAGAGAGTCATGGTAGATATAATTAAGGTACAGGTCTTGGGGTGCTCCTGTAGGAGACTGTCTGGTGGGGGGCCCTCAATCGGACAATCCGGAGACCCAGAGGAGAGACAGAAGAGGAGAAAGCCACGTGAGGACTGCAGAGACGGGAGCCCAGGGGAGCGTGGCCCTGACACACCCTCCGCTCAGACTTGTGGCCTCCGGCCAGGGGACAGAACCCATCTAGCCACCAGTACGGGCCACCTCACGGCCGGTCTTGGGACATGGGACAACGCGGAGCTCGCTCCCTCTTGGATCCCTCCTCCCCAGCCGCTCACTCCTCCTCCCTCTGCACTGGGCACAGGGCTATGAGCCTCTGGGCAGCTTATTCTCTCAGGTCCCCTCTTCATGGCCCATCAGCCCAAGAGCTGGGCCCGGTGGTGCCACCTGTCATGGGATACAAATGCTCTCATTTGACAAGCTTCCTGTTAACCTGCACTCGAGGGCGGGGACCTTTCCAATCTGGGACCTTGTCCCCCATTTCTGCACGGGGTCATGCACCGTGGAGGGCTTCTGCCGCCGGTGTCTGGGGCAGAGAGCACCTGCCCCTTCAGTGTGGGGGAGCACGTTAGGTCAGAGGTCAGGGAGGGTCGCCGTGCTTGGAGGAGGTGGGACTTGAACCCAATGTTCCTCCTCCAGCTCCTATGCTTTGACTTTAAATGTGCCTGAGTGACCCTGCTGGCTGCGTACTGCCCTCCTCGTGGGGACTTTCCTGAAGCAGCTGTCACTCCCTCCCACTTCTCAGTTCCGATCTCTCTCCGCATCCATCACCTGCCAGGACTCAGGGGTGGTGCTGGGGGCTGGGTGACCTAAGTGATACACCCAGGACGCCCGCCCCTCCCCGCTCCCGTCTGGGGCTGGACCCTTACTTGCAGGGGAAAGTGGGCCCACCTCTGGGATCCAATGATCCCCAGTAGACACTGTTCCTGATGCCCATGGATCACTGTGGTAGATGGTCCTCAAGGGTCCTTCAGATGTGTGCAAACGGGTCTGATGAATCACAAGGGGAGGACCTGGGGGTTCACACAGCCCTTGCTAGCCCTGGGGGCTGGGGGGAGGTCATTGAAGGTCATCACACAGCTGCTTTGGAACCCAGAGAGCCTCTTCCAAGTTTCACCACACGCTTGCTTTTACTGGGTCACCAGCTCCCCCTTCATGTCCTCTGTGATGAGCCGCCAGGTCTCCGGAGCGCTTCTGCTGCCTCGGCAAGTTCAGGGGCAGGACTGTCCCTGCACGGACCTGCCTCCAGGAGGTCCTGCTGCCAGCCAAGTGCCCTGGCCGGGCTCACCCAGTCGCGCAGGCGAGAAAGCCCGGGTCCAGGCCTCTGGTGCAGGGAAAGCCCCCTGCCTGTGTGATTGACAGCTTTCGCATTTGCCCGCCCATAGGGTGACAGCGAGGGACTGGGAAAGTCAGGGCTCTTCACTCGGCCCCGGGAATTCATGAAGTCTGTCCCTGCTTGCCCGGGGGGCAGGGACAAGGGGCAGGGCACCAACACGGGAGTTTCTTGCCCCCGGGGGATTCCAACTCAGGGCCAAAGAACACGAAGGAATGTGTGGGCAGAGCCTTCCTGGTAGACCAACACGCTCTTTGTGGTGACAGTAACGGTGAGGTTGATGACCTCAGGCTGACAATAGTGATGATGTTGGTGACCACAGTGAGGCTGATGACAATGATGATGGTGTCAGCTAATCTTTAGGGCATGCTAACTCTGTACCCGGCAGTCTGTCGCTGATTTACTCCTCCCGGCAACCCCATGAGATAGGCACAATCATCCCCATTTGTTGGAGAAGGGAACTAAGGCTCAGAGAGGTTCTGTAACTTGCTTGAGGTCACACAGCAGACAAGCAGTGGAACTGAGATTCACATGCAGGAAGTCTACCCCCAGAGCTCCAGGCGAGAGGCGATGACTGTCATGGTTTCAGTCCTTGGTTTCCTCACATGCATTCCAGATCTGTAATCCAGACAACGGACTCAGCTCCCTCCCCACAAGGAAAGGGGCTCTTACCCAGTGAAAGGGGCGTAGGGAGCAAGCAAGACCTGAGTGGTCGGTCCACAGGGCACACGTGGCAAACAGCACGAGTCTGTGACTGGGGAATGGAGGGGGAGGGGTGGCAGGGGAAGGGGGTGACGAGAAAGGTCGATGGGGTGAGATAATGCAGGAGATCACGTTTTGGCTTCGCCCTGGAAGCGCTAGGGACGCATCAAGGGGTTCTGAGCAGAGAAAGGGTAAGATCCAATTTGTACTTCGGGTGGCACGCCCAGCGATTCAGGACGGTGCCATCCTACCCGCACTCGTTCAAGCCCCAGCCCCAGGAAGACCTGCCCCGCTGCCCTCCTCAGAGGCCGTCCTGCCGGGGACGTGGGTTGCCATGGCGGGTGAGCCCTGACGTGTGGCAGAGGAGGAAGTTGGGTGTCACGCCACGTTGGCTTCCCTTAGAGCTCAGAGGTGACAGAGCCCGTGGGCGTCACCAGCGTCCTGTTGGCGAATGTTTAACAACCTGCCCTCTAGGTGGCGGTTGGGAGCATTTGCCAGTCTTGGTAGAAGTTCCCTCCCTGCGGCGGATCTCACGCTCTCCAGGTAATAATATTAACTGGGTTTCAGAATTCCTGAAAATGTTTCTTCCTTTGTTTGTTGACATTAAAATATAGGTGGCCTACAGTACTGTAGGAGCTTCAGGTGTACAAACATAGTGATTCCACATTTAAAGATTTGCTTTGTTGTTTGGACAGAGACAGAGAGAGACAGAGAGAAGGGGGTGGGCCCAGAGCAGTCTTCATAGTTGTCCGTCATCCGTTTTTGACATGGTTTCATTCCACACAGGTGGGGGCCGTGCAGGGCGGGAACCGGGCAGGGGGCCTCCCGCATGGAAGGCACACCCCTGTAAGCTGGGGGCTGAACCGGGTCCTCCCACATGGGAAGCTCACCCTGGCAAGAACTGAACTGGGGGCCTCCCACATGGGAAACACGCCCCAGCTCAGCATCTGGGTCCACACGGGCCAGGACTCGATCCTCGGATCCCGGGGCTGCAAGGTGAGCACTTAACCCATCGAGCCATCCCGGCTTCCCCTGATTTCACATGTAGATACCTTATGACGTGATTGTCATGATAAGTCTAGGCCCCATCTGTTACTGTACGAAGTGCTAAGAGCTTTGACTATAGTTCCTGGGCTGTCCGATGCTTCCCTGTGAAGGGGAGGCCCACCCCTCCAGCTGTAAGATGAGTAAATCACCGGGATGCATGACACGGCAGAAGTCCTGAACATTTGACAGAGGGTTCCAGCAGTCATGCCCCTGCGTGACCTCCGTGCCTCCCCCTCCCACCCATATCCATGAAGTTCCCACCAGTCCCGGTCACAGGGCCACAGCGATGCATCCCGGCCACAGCAGGACCACTTGGAGGCTCAGGAGTAGCGTGAGGAACACAAATCGGCACCCTGGCTCCCACGCCACAAGTGTGTGTGAACTCCGTTTGGAAGGACAACATCTGATCTCTGCCTGGATCTCCTTCAGAAGAGACTTTTACACTCAGTGAAAGCATTTCCCTCTGGCTTCTCCACAGCGGTCCCTAACCTTTTTGGCATCAGGGACTGGTTTCTTGGAGGACAGTTTTTCCACGGACCGAGGTGTGGGTTTGGGATGGTTCAAGCGCATGCCATTTATTGTGCGCTTTATTTCTGTTATTACATTGTCATATATAATGAAACAATGTAATGCACCGTCACACAGAATCAGTGGGAGCCGTGAGCTTGTTTTCCTGCAATGAGACGGTCCCGTCTGGGGGTGACAAGAGACAGTGACATCTGCAATGTGTCACTTCTGTTCAGTTCACTCCGGAATCTTGCTTGGGTGGCTGTCACTGCAGAAAACCCTGCGTCCCACAGATGGGGTGTTGGGAATGAAAGCAGGCTTCTCAGTGCCTTTGTGGCCATCTCGGGATGGATGTTCCGCCTTGACTTTCATCTAGAACGTGTCGAGATTTGCAGTTGTCTCAAACATACTTTTACAGCCACTGCCATTTGTGATCTCAAGGAGGTTTGTTTTTTTTGTTTGTTTGTTTTTAAGATTTATTTTTATTGTTTTTGACAGAGAGAGACAGAGAGAAGGGGAAAGGCACAGAGCAGTCTCCATAGTTGCACGTCATTAGTTTTCCACATAGTTTCATTCCACATGTGGGTGCGGGGCTGTGAAAGGCAGGCACCAGCCAGGGGCCTCTTACATGGGAGGCTCGCCTCGGTGAGAACCAAACTGGGGGCCACACCCCAGTTCAGCATATGGGTCCGCACGGGCCAAGGCTGGGATTCGATCCTCGGTCCCTGGGGCTGCAAGATGAGTGCTCAACCCGCTGAGCCATCCTGGCTTCCCCCGAGATCTCAAGCACTGATCTTCTAGCACAGATAAAGTCGATCTTGCTTATTAACAAATGGGCCGTGGCTCCATTCCTTCCCAGCTGGGGGTTCTTTTGTGGTTGGGCAGTTACATGCTAACTCTTTTGAAAGCTGAGATAGGTGATCATGTACCACCTGGAAGAAAGAAGACCTGGCTCAGTCTCTTTCAAAATCTCTACTAATGTTCATCTGTGTTTGCAGCCGCTCCCCAGCACTAGCATCACCGCCTCAGCTCCACCTCAGACCATCAGGCATTAGAGTCTCATAAGGAGCCACAACCTAGATCCTCACATGCGCAGTTCACAGCAGGGTTCCCGCTCCTGTGAGCATCTAATGCCGCGGAGCTCAGGCGGTCACGTGAGCAATGGGAGCGGCTGTCAGTACAGACGAAGCTTCGCTGGCTTGTCTGCCTCTCACCTCCTGCTGTGGTTGGTAACAAGCCATCCACTGGTAGTGGTCCACGGCCCAGGGATTGGGGACCCCAGTTCTAAGACGTATGTGTCACAACCTCCCACCAGAGCTAGAAAAGTAATGCTATGGAATATTATTAATATTATAGCAAGTACAAATTCCCCACAGTGAGGAATGTGGTGTGAGAACTCAAGTCCAGGGACTGCTCGAAGATTATATATCATTTTCCAGTTTCCATTGCCCTGACACTGGTGTGCTCATTCATTCGTGTGCTCACTCATTCATTCATCTGATACGAATTGGGAGTCCAGGCATGGAGATTATGGGCAACAGAAACGAAGAGTCACCAATCAGGTACTGACAAGTCGGAGGTCAGGGGTCAGAGTGCAGCAGGCTGTAGACCGTGAGTCCTGGCACATGAGACAAATGTTGAGAAGTCAGCAGCCACTGCTGTTTTGAGAACCAACAGGTGAGTTGCTCAGGATGGACAGGTGGGAGACAGGTGCGCAGCACCAGTGAGCAGACTTGACCTTGAGGCAAGAGCCTGCCCTAGCCCTCGGGCTCTCACCTGCTTCTTGTTGGGAGGAGAGGTAACGCCAGGTAGGAGGCTGCCAGAAGGTAGACCAGGGAAAACAGGGGACCTGGCATTTGTGGGGAAATCCTGGCCGACATTGGCACTGCGTGAGGTTTGTCCACATATATGCTAAGTCCTAGGGGCAAGGAGAGAGTGAGAAGCGTTTTCATTCCATTGTTTGTTGCAGAAAATGCATGCTCAGAGAGGTTAAGTCACTTGCCTGTGGTCACACAGCTGGAAAGTGGCAAAGATGGGGGTGAGGGGATGCGAGGGTAGAAGGTGAATACAGCCTCAGAAACATGGGCAAGCCCTTGGAACTCAAAAGAAAGAGAATCAGTTGGGGAGCTCCCTGCATTGGGAGGCAGTGCTGCAGCTGATGGATAGGGAGCTGGGGGAAGCAGAGTGATATTTCTGTTCTCCCCTGGCCCCTGGGAGCCACGTGTTCCCTGTGTCGTCCTTGGGGGACGTGCTCCGAATGTTTACACGGGCACATTTCGGGCCCTGGGAGCAAAGCCTCATCGTAAACGCGATCATGCCCGCAGCTCGGCAGAGGCCCGGGCGTGAGGCGCTCGCTGACACGCTGACGGAGAACAGGGACTTCTTGTTTACCCGGCTCGCCATCTGGATGAGAGAAGCCATGTCCAAGGAAATAGCTGTAACCAAAAGCCCAGAGCCTGCCGCCGGGGCTCCCTGCTTGCCTGCGCCCAAGGGCCTTGCCCAGCTGCGCACAATGAACAGTGGGGGAGGGGAGAGCAGGGTCTCAGCACATCCGCTGGAGTCTAGGTGAGTGTCTGCAGGTAAGAGTTCCAAGGGCAGAGAAATTTAGAGTAGACACGTGGGAGCACTTCCTCGTTGGAAGAGAGGAAGGACAGTGCGCTGCGCTGAGCGGGCCATGCGGTGACATCCTTGTGCGCGGGTGGGTGGAAAGGTTGGGAGTCGTGGGCCTGCCGCTCCATCGGGGGGTGAGCGATGGAAGTGGGTGCCTCTCACCCAGCCTCGACCCTGCAACTCGGTGCACTCAACAGAGCTAAGACAACTGGGGAAGGTTTGGACCTCTGACTCCTTGGAGGGGAGTGGGTATGAGCATAGGTCACAAGTGCCCTGGGGCCTTGCCCTTCTTGCTCACCAAAGAGCACTGGGGT
The DNA here is from genome assembly GCA_004027555.1 of Craseonycteris thonglongyai. Classification (NCBI taxonomy): domain Eukaryota; kingdom Metazoa; phylum Chordata; class Mammalia; order Chiroptera; family Craseonycteridae; genus Craseonycteris; species Craseonycteris thonglongyai. The sequence goes on along the minus strand of PVKE010013249.1, from coordinate 6,572 downwards.
CCTGAAAATCCTGAACTGTGAGCAACCCCCACACTGTTCTCGTGTGACATTAGAATGCCTCGCCTGTCGCTTTGGCACCAGCTAATTTTGAAAATGGCTTGCACTAGTCAGGCAAGACCTGAACCAACCAAACAAAATCTCAGCGGCCTTCACATGGTCCAGCATTAGTTCTCACCCTCATCACACACCGTTCAGTGTGTGGGTGGAAGAGGAAGGCATGGTGGAGGCTAACGTTCCATGTGGTCATTTGGGGGACCCAGGCCCCAATATTCCCTGGGCCTCGTGGTTCTCCACGTCTTGTGGCTGGAGGGTGAGGGAAGGCGGGAGGAGAGAGAGAATAGAATTACTCAGCTTTTCAGAGGCTAGTCCTACAAGCGACCTTAAGCACTTTGCTAACATTCCCTTGGCCAGAATCAGTCGCTTGGCCCCCACTGGCTGGAAGAGAGTCGGGGACATGAGGTGTCCAGGAGGAACTGGAAACCAGATTGTTTTGGGGACCTCACAGCAGGTCATACCCACCTTCCTGAGGTTCCTGGAAGGGAGCCGTGTCTCAGGGGAGTTGGTTGTAGTGAGAGGTCCTCTATGATTTACTTTCCTTACACACACAGGCGGAAAGAAGTGCTTCGTGGACAACTCACAACTCTTTACCCCACTTGCCGTTCAGACAAAAAAGGGCAGCTCCCCGCAGCCTGCCTTTAATTTAACACAAACATGCTTTTTGAGGCGGAAGCAAATCTGACTGGTTTTCAACGTGGAGATAAAATATAAACACCGTTCTTGGAGTGATTTCTAAACAGAACTGACCTCTAATCCCGAGGTACCAGGAATGTGTATGATGATCAGGATTTAATCTTTTTTTTTTTCATGCTCGGAAATGCCACATGTTCTGGGATTTGACATTTCCAGCGATCGAGAACTACTATATGCTGCAAATGCAAATACCACTACTAAAAACAGAATGCTATGACTAGAATGATGCCGTTTGTTTCCAGAGACTATTGATAAACTGGAGGTACGCGAACATAATAATAAAAGCGAGATATTTCATGGCCAACTTTAGGGGTGAGGTTAGGGCGGTGACCTGTGAGTTATCGTGGGGTAAATGCTGCGGCCGAGCAGATGGTGCATATTTTCAGGAGCCGACAGGAAATGGGCTAAAAGGGCGGTGATGCACTGGTGGGTCCTCAAGCCTGGAAGCTGGACTCTGGGTCCTGCTTGTAGAGCCACCTGCCACTGGTGGCCACTCTGTCTTCATCACTGGGATATGGTTGTGGGTCTGGAACTTCACGCACATGGAGCCTTTAGAAGGTGGCTCCTTGGGATTCGTGTATATTTTGTTCATCCAGGTGACTCAGGCCCAGGAGCTGCAGACTTTTAGGAGCTGAGCTCCAGGCATTTGTGAGGCTCTGTAGGTGGCCCAGGAACTTTGAGGGGGTTGGTGTTTGGAAGGTGTCAGGTCTAAGACAGAGGCTTTGAAGGTATCTGGTCACGATAGACACCATTCTAATTTGTCCAGGACATTCTGGCCTAATGTGGATTTTTTAGCATCGCTACCAAAGCCACCTAAGAGTCCAGAGATGTGAAGGGAAAATATCGCCAACTCTTTCTTTTTTCTTAATTTTCTTTTATGTTTAATTGTTAAATGTATTGAGGTAACATTGATTGATATCAATGACATTGTTTCCAGGTGTGCAGTTCTACATGACATTGTCTATACATCGCATTATGTGCTCACCACCCAGAATCAGCTCACTTTCCATCACTGTATGTTTGATTCCCCCTCCCTACTCACCACCCCCAGCTCTCCCCACTTACCCTCTGAAGAGGCTTTCTTTTCCCCACTGTATATTTTTTGCTCCTTTGTCAAAGATTATCTGTCCATATGTTTGTGGGTTTATTTCTGGGTTTTCAGTTCTGTTCCATTGGTCTGTGTGTCTATTTTTCTGCCAATACCAAGCTGTTTTGATTATTGACGCTTTGTAGTCTAGGCTGAAGTCAGGGAGCGTGATGCCTCAGCCTTATTCTCTTTCCGGAGGATTGCCTTGGTGATTCTGGGTCTTTTGTGGTTCCATATGAATCTGATAATTTTTTAAACCTTTTTCTTGAAAGAATGTCTGTGGAATACTTTATGAACTTGACTCCAAAGGCAAGGGAAGTAAAAGCACAAATAAATGAATGGGACTCTATCTGACTCTTCCTTTAATTTATAGGTGTGATGACCCCGTGTCCTGGTTGGCCCTCCAGGGGACACCTGCCCTCCAGGGGACATCTGCTGTCCAGGCATAACTATTCCTAGTGCCTGCTTTTGCCATCACATGTGTCCCAGTTTGGCCAGCGAGTTCTGTGCTCACCCCCCTCAGTCCCTGGGCTCTGTTCTGAGGTTGATCAGCCAGGCTGCCCACAGCCTGTCATCTCCACGGTGACGCAGGAGTTGGGCCTCTGTTACTCGTTACTAAGTCCCAGGTCAGCGCCCCGCTTCGATTTATTAACCCTGTGGCTTCCCGGTTCTAGAGGCTCCTAATCTCTTTCCTTTCAGGCCTGTGCATAAGCCATCGTCAGTAAGCAGACAATACAACCAAAAGCCAACGTGCCTGCGAGGTTCATAAAACATGGGTTCTAACTCCCAGTGTGGAGATGGGCAGTTGGGGAGCATGAAGACTTAGGACCAGGAAGATAAGGGACATTCTTTCCTCTATGCTAGATGTGGGGTCTCATGAGGACATCCCTTACTAGATGGGGGTCCCACTGGTTCACATCAAGCGAAGTTCTGTAGGAGGACCTGAATCACACGAACAGCCGAAAAAGGATCGATGTCATGGTTGACAGATAGTAGCTTTCTGAATGCTCTCTCTGAGAGATTCATGGTCCCCCGAAGCCTCATGTGTGTGAGTAATATTCCTAGGCTCTCTAACCTACTTATGTGTCTAGCTCTGAAAGTGACCGGTAGGCGGAAGGCCCATAGTGCATCCCTCTAATCAGGGGTCTCCAAACTTTTCAGCCCGCGGGCTGCATTAACTATCAAACAGCAGTTTGGGGGCTGACTACACACTCGAGGTCCAAATAAAAAAGAATCAAAACATAGATATTGTTTTTAATTCTTTATTTAATATTATTTTATTCAGATAAAAAGGTCTCCACGGGCTGGATGAGAGGGCCTCGCAGGCCGCATCCAGCCCGCGGGTCGTAGTTTGGAGACCCCTGCTCTAAGGTGAGGAACAACATCTGTGCTACCTGAGGGAAGCTTATGATGTGAACCCTTAATTAGCTGAGTATAATGAACATCATATACAGCCCGGGCTTTCTGCCCGTTGTTGGGGCAGAGGGGATGACAAGTGTTAAGTGTGTAATCTGGTCTTGAGGACTATCCCCTCCAAATCTACATGGGAACCAAATTGAACTCTGCGAACCAGGCTCCTGTCTTGGTTATGGCTCTCTGTGTAGCTGGGAGGCTCCATCCGTGGGCCTGATTTGGAAGTGCAGATCTGAGCTTTGTGTCTCTTAGGCTGTGTTTACAACAGCAGGACCCTTCCCCAGAGTTCCCAAGAAACAAACAGAAAGGACGAACTGAAGAAACGAAGGGCAACCTAGATGCTGGGGCTCACCACTCTGATGTCTTTGCGGCCTTGCGGGTGTGGTCAAAGCCAACGTCATGAAAACTTAGACTCTAAAATGGGACCATCCAGCATTTCCCAAGCACGATCTACTGTATACCTGATGCTCTGCACAGTCTTCAAGAATGTCCTCATACAGTTAATGAAGTGGACCTTAGAGAGAAACATAACTATCGCATCAAACCCATGAGTCCGCAAAGGGTATTGACTAAGACAAGGTAAGGTATAAGCCAAACAAAGTCAGCATAAAAAGAAATGTCAGTAGTGAAGGTGGCTTACAGATGTCTCAGACAATGTCAACGTGTTAACCAGTGAACGAAGCCTGGGAAGCTCGGATCCGGTGCGTGCCTCTTGTTTCACAGATGAGGAACCAGAGGCCACCTGGAAGGATTGGCTGATGCAGGACTGGAGCCCTGCCGGGCCACTTCCTGTAAGTCCCACACTAGAAACTGATGCTGGTCACCACCCTTGATCCCTAACTGGTAGAACTCTTCCCGGGAGCTGAGCCATGGTCCCCTCATCCCCAAGAAGGGCAGGCACTTCCCATCTTCATTCCTCCAGACAGCTCATGTTCCGTCCTGCAGAGTGCGTGTTTTTCATTCTGTGGATCCAAGACAGGACGGCTGAGTTTGCTGGAAGCCACAGAACCCTTAATGTTGCCTGGAAGTTTTGGAAAAAGCAAAGCAAATGATTTCTGTCTGCTCACGTGCTAAGAACAATGTGTCCAGGCAGAACTCACCAGTTCTTTTAAGAGGTCTCAGGCTCTAGTGGGGCAAGGGGGCAGGGCCCCTTGTTGCCTGAGACCTGCCTGAATCCCAGTCACCAGAAACAAAGGCCTGGGTGACAATCTCTGAAGCATCCAGTGGAGGAAGGAGCTTGGTCAGCCACACAATGCTTTACATTGCTTCCCGGTGGCTTAGATAATCTCTTTGTTTCATATGCTGAACTGGGGCATAATTGCTAACCACCAAGATGGCTCAGTAGCAAAGTCTCTCATCTCCCCTGTGGGAGGCCCCGGTTCAGTTCATGCTCCATGAGACCCCACATCCACCTGTGTGGAGTGAAACCATGTGACAACTAATGATGGACAACTATGGAGACTGCTCTGGGCCTTCCCCCTTCTCTCTCTCTTCTCTGTCTCTCTCTCACCTTTTCTCAAAACAATAGAATACATCGTTAAAAAAAAACACCCAGAAGTGAGGCTACTACCACCTGTCTTCTTTGGACTAGGACAGAGGCCATAATACAGTCCAAGGGGACCAATTATGTCACTGAGAAAAGAAAGCAGAAAATGCTCACTAGAGGAAAATTCGGGTAAAAAAGCAAGAAAAAAAAAAAAGAAAAAGGAAGTTTACACCGAGTTTCATTTTCATGTTATCTCTTTTGGATTGAAAGGGATCTATATTCTAAAACCCAGATGGGTAGGTGGAGAGGAACGAATGATTTGGAGGCCTGAGGGCTGTCGGGAAGCCATGGTCAATGCCACCGAAGGCTCACGTGGCTGGAGACCTCCGGACTGCCCTAGTGTGTCCTTTGCATTCCCGAGCTTGCACTTCTCCCTTGAAATGTCCTTCCCACCATCCGACACAACTGCGAGAAGATGGATGACGGCTGTCTTGTGGGCCATGCTGGGAGCCTCTGAGAGGAAGAACCAGTGTGAAGGAGATGCGCAGTGCTACAGTCTGGGCAACCCAACAGGCAGCACCCCCCGGCCCGGTACCCTCAGTTCTTGATGAGGTTCATTCCTTTGGGAGAGCTTTTGCTTTTCTTCTTCCAAGGTGACTTATTTTTCTCTTTCTCAGCTTTGTTGAACTCTCATGCTCTAAGTGAAGACTTTTTGCTACAACCTTGGTAGGGTCTGAGTGAAAGCAATGTCCGCAGGTATGTGACCCACCCAGAGTCCCTTGGCTGGGCTAGCCATGTCTGTGGACTGGGTAGACCCATCTTCTTTGCATCCGCCGTGGGAGCAAGGAACTAACCTGAACTCTCACCCCAGGTCCGGACAATCTTCTCCTTTCTGTCTGATGCAATGTCTTCACATTGCTGCCCTCTTTGGCCCCTGAATGGCGTGGGCCGTTCCTAGCACACAAATGCTAATGTCACACAGACCTCACTTTGAAGCTCCCATGGTTGTGAAGTTCTTGGTATTGGATACTTTCTCACTCAAATCGAAGGATAGCACAGTCTGCCCTCTCCCACTCTACATTGGACTGAGCAGGATCATAACAGACATAATTTGTACAGAAATAATAATAAAAAGTTTTTATGAATTTCCCCGAGTCCCTCTTAAGCTTTTGACAATGATATCTCTTTGCTTTTCATTACTACCTTTAGTATCCTCGTAGTGCTTAAAAATGTCCATTGCTAGCTAGTCGTACATTGCAGTCATGAGTGGCCTATGCACATTTTCTAATGTAATATTACATAGAATGATGGCTGAGCTTTCTGAGCCTTAGTTTGCCTGTCTTTAAAATGTGAAGTGAATGGATCGAGGGAACAGAGAAGCGTCTCAGTCCTACGAGGGGATCAGATCTGGAGGCCTGTGTATGTCTGGATCAGAGCAAGACCCTTAGAAACGGGGACTCGATGTGAGGGTGTGCAGGGGACAGCAAGCCCGTGGCGGGGACACTGATGGGAACCACGAAACTGGAGGGGCTTCCTGCTGATGAACTGGAATGACGTGGCCCAGAGAAGAAGAGACTCAGAAGACTATGGGATGCATTGACAGCTGGGTACCCGGTTGAGTGACATGGGCGGGTGGGTAGGACTAACATTCACAGGAAGAGTGGCCGAAGAACAAACTGGACATGTCCACTTCCTCATCGTTGGCTCCGTGGCGTCTGACTCAGAGGCAAGTCTGAGTTGTGGAGGTGGCACCAGTGACACATCCCATTTGCTCAGGGCCACCCCCCTCCCTGTTCTACTGTCTTTAGTGGTCCTCAGTGTCCCCAATACACTGTC
>PVKE010013248.1:0-31101 GCA_004027555.1 Craseonycteris thonglongyai | reverse complement strand
CTCTACCATTCAGGGTCCCAACAGGATATGGAGAGCACAATGAACATAAGATATATTTACAGATGTGTGGATACAGGGGACCCCCCCCCACACACACAAGGAATAGTGCTGTAACCAGGGGCTAGTAGCAATAGAGCTGATACCATCTCTACCCAAAGGAAGGGAGAGGCATCTGTTACCAGAACCCAGGAGTCAAGTGACCAAAAGGAAAAAGCCAGAAGAGCCAAGGACAGAGCCAGAAGGACATACTTTCACAGCACTCTACTCCCTCCCTTGAGTCCCATGTCCATCGGAGCTCTCCAGTGGTGAAACCTCATACCTGGAAGCCAGAGGGAGCTGGATGTGAGCTCTGTAATTGTCAGGCCACTAAGACAGAGAGCAGAGAAAGGAGGAGGGACAAGAAGAATATACCCAGCACAACGCCCCACTACACATAGGAGCTTTTGTTGGGCTTGGGGCCGGGGAGTGGGGGGCTTGGCAAGAGAAGACTTTCCTTTTTTGAGCCCACTTCCATTCTTAAATGTTCAGCTACTGTTTGGATGAAGGAACACATTAGGCCCAAACCATCAGGAGTCCTTTGCAACATACCTTCTCATCAGGGATGCCATCATCCCCAAGGAGACAAAACTTGGTTCTTGGGAAATGAAAAAAGTCTTAGCAATCACAATGGTTTGTGGTCTTCCAAAGGGCCACAGTACATAAACAGATATATAGCATATCTGTGCTATTAAAATTTCACAGGGGTGGTAGCAATTAGGGGGAAAAAATCTACAAGAGTACTTAGCAGAGTAGGGGGCAATAATGAGAAACAGAATAAGATGCAGTGCATTATAATGACCCATAATGTTTTCTTGGGTTGTCACTGAGAGCTTCAAATCTGTCACCCTCAAAAGTTCAGTTTATACTATATATACTACAATACTATTTCTCTAAGCTGATACACGCCTTTAGACGTACTCTGTGCAATTCATAATAGAAGCAAAGCGCAGTTTAAATGATTGTTCACTCAGTGCTTTACTCAACGTACCCTTGGCCGTGGTGAACATCTTGGGCCACTTCCTGGCCCCTGCGTCTCCACACAGCTTATAGCCTTCAGTGGGTAGTTCCCTACATGGAAGACCTCAGGGCCATTGGCAAGCCAGGGGACTTCAGTGTACACTTAACTCTTCTCTGAGTTGCTCAAGCCACAAAATATTTCTTGAGTGCCAGGCACTGGAACGAATACTAAAATATCAGACATGCCCCCTGCCTTTCAGAAGCTCATAATGTCAGTAGAGATCTCACAAATTGGACAAATTCAACAAGGCAATATATGAGCTGTGACTATAGGGCAATGAGGCCAATTTCCACATGTGGCTTGTGAAAGCAAAGGGTTTGTTGGCCGCATCTCAAATCACTAAGAGCCAGTTAACCTGGTCCCCAAACAGCATCTATTCCCCACCAGGAGCCCCACTGTTAACTCTTTTTCATCCAGAGAAAGGCCTGTTTATCCTTACTCAGTATTTCTCATCTCTAAGCCAGTTCACTATTGTCACTAGACATTCTCCCCATTCCCATGGCGACTCAACAGGCTTTGGTGTCGAGCCTGTCAGAGGCTTCTTGGAAGTGTAAATAGAGTGTGTCTACTGTTTCCCCCTTATCCATACACTTATTGGGCCCTTCAAAGAGCTCTAGTAGATTAGGGAGACACAATTTCTCCTTACAAAAGACAGGCTGCCTTTCCACAGGAGGCGGAGTTTGTTCAAGTGCTCCATAATCCTGCCCTTAGAGGTTCTCCTGACTTGCCTGGTGTGGAAACAAAACTTGTGGGCCATTTCCCAGAAGCCCCTCCAGCACGCCCTTTGGTTCCTTAGCACAGAGGTCAATCTCAAGAAAAGGCTCTCATTTTGTCCTTGCCCTTCCACAATGTCAATCTTCTTGTTTGTTTGGGGACAGACATACAGGCAAAAAAAGAAAAAAGAATAAAATATACAGTGTGCTTCGATTTCCATTGCTTAGAGATTTAAGGCACTGTTACTAATCTGAACTCATACAGAAGATAATAGTGAGGTTATCAGTATCACATGTCATTTTATGACATATCACCTTGTTTACATTGCTCTTTAGGTTGTTTATAGGATATAGATTACCTTTAAATGCTCTGGTCTTGTTTAGTCATTTTTTTCTTCTTATCAATAAAAATTTTAAAGGCAGCCATTGTTCTAAGAAATGACTGTTGTACTCAGGGCACAAAGATGCTTTAATCAGGAGAGACAGTCTGCCTTCTCTTTTGGCCTCCCATATCTTTTTGAACCAGGCTTTGATGCTACGTGGAGTTTTCTGACTCCATCGTTGAGCTATGCAACATTTTGCAGTTATTAAGAGCAAATGAGTTTCTTCTTTAAACATAGCCCTCTGCTTAGCACATTTAGTACTATTTTACTTGGGTCTCAAGATAGTGCTATTCCTGGAATGAACTTCACATGCTGAAATTTTTTTAATTACCCACAATCCTATCACATATGCTAAAATGACCTTTTCTTTCCTATAGCCTCTCCAACAATTTGCTGAGGTGAAGAGATTTATACATAGGGTACTTTTGGATTAGGAGTTTACAAGTTAACTCTTTAATGAACAAGTCATTATATCAGCCATTTGTGCTACCTCTGAAAATATGTATATTCTGAGCAAATAATTCAAAATAAATTCGAGTATTAAATTTTAAAAGCAGGGTACAAACCCATGTATGTAAATATGTAAAAATGTATGTGAAAAAAGACTGGAAGGAGCACACACAACTAATAATTTTGCAAGGATGAGAAATCAGTATTTTTAAAATATATTTTTCTGAGAGAAGGGAGAGAGAGAGAGAATGAGAGCAAGCAGGAGGGCCCAGAGCAGTCTCCATAGCTGTACATCATTAATTGTGACATGGTTTCATTCCACACAGGTGGATGTGGGGCCGTGCAGGGCAGGAACTGAACTGGGGGCCTCCCGCATGGGAGGTGAGAACCTTCACTGCCAAACCATCCCAGTGGTTACCAGTTGTACCACAGTGGTTAGCAGTTGTACCATATGCAAGCATATGGAGCTTGCATGGGCCAGGGCCAGGAATCAAACCCTAGACCTCACGATTGCAAGACAAGTGCTCAACTACTGAGCTAGCCTGGCATCCCCTAGTTAGTATTCTTTAATTTTCTAAACTTTTCTTGAATGTTATGATGTTGCTTGCTTTTAATTTTTTAATTTTAATTCGATAATTGTTTCAATAGATTTAAGGAGTAGCTCAATCTTTTCACCTAAAGTAGGACTAAAATCTCACTCTCATATTTTATATAACCTTTATTTAAATTGGACTTAGGGGAAGTCAGACTGAGTAGCCCCATGATCCACAAAAAGCATCAATACAAGAGTTGAAATCACAAAGGACTATAGGAGCTAGCAGGGAAGGGAGTCATGGTGCCTGCCACCCTCTGCATAACTTAAGCCTGAGTGCATAGGTACGCGCAGTTCCAGGAAATCAGAGTTATTTGTGATTCTCCTAGTTTGTGCATTTTGACCACTAATTCAAATTCAAAAATAAAATAAAGACATTTGTGGGCCAAACACATGTCTCAAGCTGGGTTCAGCCAGCTGGCTGCCAGTTTGTGACCTCTAGCCTAAAACCCATTCTTGAGGTTCCAGTCCACTGATTTCCGAGCACTCAGGCAACGCAACCTTCCCATATTCTCCCGTTCACCCTTCCTCAGTGAGCCCGGCGCCACTTCTGGCTGTTTGATGAGGGTGATGAAGGATATTAGTCCTCAGAATTATGAAGGCTTGTAAATCTGTCCCTAGTTGGAAGCACTTCTCTTGCCAGAATATGAAAGCTGGCGACATTTTAAATATTAATTTGTTTCTCTGTCTGTCGCTTACATTTAGTGTGTCTATGAGGAATGCATTTGATGCTGTTCAAATATGTCCAATTTCATCCCTGAGCCCCTTCACAGTTGTCAGATGGGGCCAGCTGGGCCCAAGCTCTGTTTCCAGTTTGTTGTCAACCAGACTTGAGCAGGCAATATGTTTATCACTCTTCCTTCCAATACCACTGTCCTGGCACCATTTCCTGTCTTCAGAGGCTGACCTCATGTAGCCAACTCTTCTGCTTTCTCTCCACTCTCTCTCTGTCTCCCTCTCCCTCTCATCCCTGGAAGCTCCTTTGGCACCACAACAAACCACTGAGGGATCGTACCTGCTTCCACACTGGCAGCTGCTTCTGATGTCTCATGACAGAGCCCAAGTAACCTCTACTTCTGGAAAATGAGCCTTTTCCCGGAAGTGACCCCACTGGTTTTGCCACACAGGTTTTCTCACTGTTCTCAGGTTTTTAGATATCTGACCCTGGATTTGCAGCAAGGTGGAGCTGAAACTGCAGGACTGACATTATTCCCTATCCCTGCTCTACCATGGACCATCTGGCCCCACAAGGTCACTGTGATGGCCCCGCTGCCCCAGGGGACCATACCAAACAGCACCAGCAGGATCTTCTAGGAGCTTGGGTATTGATCAACTAATTAACCACCACCCACCCATCAATAAACAAATGAGTTGAGGCTCCTCGATTAGCAAGCTTTGGCTTCTACAGGGCAAACCACCTTTCCCTTTCCCATCCAGGACCTATTGTGGTCACAAATGCCTCCTATTAGCTCCTGGTTTATTTTAGGCACTGCAGATGCTGCCAGATGTTTACTTTTAACATGAGGAGAATTACACCGCTCTTATGTTTGGGGGGAACGGAAGGGGAGCACAGGGCTATGAGCAGGACGAGCAAACCCCTCCATAGCCCAGTCTCCGGAGACTCCTTTCCTCTCCCCTCCAGATGTGGCCTGCCAACCCACCCCCGCCCCCCATTTTGCCAAGTCAGCAGATCCAGACTATTCCAAGCAGGGAGGGCCCGCAGGCTCCAGAGCCCAGGCGGCTGCACACATGGCTCACCATGTGGGGTGCACGTGTGTAACTCTGAGGTCAGACCTGGGCTCTACTAGCCCTCATGGTGTTCTCAAAGAGGGACTCCTCACCACAGAGTATCCTTCCCACCCCCACCGCACCCCTACCCCACCCCCATCCCCAAAACAGCTCCCTCCTTGACAAGACCAAAAGGCAGAATTCCCTTTTGAGTGATTTGGACTATCTGAAATGACATTTGGGGCAGTTATGGCCTTGATAGGACCCCAAAGATTAATCTGGGAACTACACAAAGCTTGATCCATTTTGTAGCTACCGCCCTGTTGCCTGGCCCTATCATAGCTTGCCAGTGTCCAGTAGGGTTTGTGGGATCTTGTGCTCCTAAGGGGAGCTGAGGCTGATGGCAAAGGCCAACACAAATACAGGTTCTTGCCACCAGGGTCCTAAGCCTTCCAAAGACATGACAGCCAATTACCTACAATCCATACCCTTTGAAGGAAAGTCCCTAATCCCACATCACCTTGTGCCACCATTATTTCCACTGCTAGACAAGGGAGGATAGTCTACTCCTCGTCTATCCATCAACCTCTCAGGTCTATCTTCCTTCTTCCTCCAGGATTCTTGGGCTCTAGTAACCTAGAAGCTCAAAATATCTGCTCTTTTTCTTTTCTCTTCCTAGTGCCCAAAGAGCAGGATTGAGAAGCAGCTCATAACTAGCTCATAGTTCCAAACAGAAATAGACCTGGGAGGAGAGAGGGGTGAGCAGCAGCTCCCAGCCCAGATCGGCTGGAGATGCCCAAGGTAGAGCCCCACATTTTTATTGAGGACTTATGTGGCATCATACAGGTAGGAATGTGACTGAGCTGGCTATAACCCACATGCTGGATTCTTCTTAGAATTCCTAGGAACAATACAACAAGGCCTGACAATTAAGTTCATGAACTCATCCTAGAAAAAGTGCTACATACTTTATTGCTGAATATCACTACAGTCACCTTTGAGGTACTCCCCTTGGGAAGCTATACACCAACTCCAGTGCTTAGTTCACCCTCCAAAGCAATTTTGGAACTCTTTTTATGGAATGGCCATCAGAGCCATTGTTATATTATCCTTGTCCTGAATGTTGTCAAAATGTCTTCCTTTCAACATTTCCTTTTTCTTAGGGTAAAAAGAAAAAGTTATTGGTGGCCATATTAGGAAAAATGTTCCAATACAGTTATTTGTTTAATGACTAAAAACTTCCTCACAGAGAGTGCCCTGTCAGCTGGTACATTGTCATGATGCAAGAACCTTGAGTTTTGGTGAAAAGTTCAGGTCCTTTTCATCTAACTTTTTCATGCAGCCTTTTTAGCACTTCTAAATAGTCAACTTGGTTGACTGTTTGTCCAATTGGTACAAATTCATAATGAACAATCCCTGATATCAAAAAAGGTTAACAACATTGTTTTGACTCTTAATTTGGACTGGTGGAATTTTTGGTTGTGGAGAATTGGCTGACTTCCATTGTGTACTTGGATGCTTTGCTGCAGGGATGTATTGGTACACCCATGTTTCATCACCAGTGATAACATGGCCCAAAACATCATCTTGCCTCTCAAAAAGGTCTTGACAAACTTAGGCTTTCCTTTGCTTTTGTTTATCAGTGAGCTAGCTCCTTCAGGACCACTTTTGCACACATCTTTCTCATGCCAAGATTTCCAGTGAAGATTTTTGTTTCTCTATTGATGTTTACTTGGTCTGATACACTTCTCACAGCCAGCCAACAATTTTTTTTTTTTTTTTTTTTTTTAAGATTTATTTTATTCATTTTTGACAGAGAGAAACAGAGACAGAGACAGACAGAAGGGGGAGGGCCCAGAGCAGTCTCCATTGTTGACATTAGTTTTCCATATAGTTTCACTCCACAGGCGGGCACAGGGCTGCACAGGGCAGGAACTGGGCCGGGAGCCTCCCACATAGGCCCCGGCAAGAACTGAACTGGGGAACACCCCAGCCCAGCATGTGGGTCCGCAGGGGCCCGGGGCCGGGATTCGATCCTCAGTCCCCAGGGCTTCAAAGCGAGCGCTTAACCCACTGAGCCATCCCAGCTTTCCCTAGCCAACAATTTTGATGCACAATTTGACAAATTTTTTCAATGTTCTCGTCAGTTCTGCTTGTCATTGGCCACCTTGACCTCTCTTCATCAGTGACACTTTCTCTCCCCTCAGAAAAACCTTCCATCCATTAGTACACTGCCGTTTTTTTCATGGCATTATCCTCCACAAACTTGGACTAACATGTCCCAGATTTCACCTAGACTCTTGCCAAGTTTAACAAGAAATTTAATGTTTGTTCATTGCTTTAATTCAAGCTCCAACATTCTCACGATGGCACACAAAAACATACAACAATAATGAATGCCACTCAGCAAGACACCACCACACGTCGACACAAACACAGCTGTGAGACACTAATATGCCAACATTATGAAACCTTACCAAGTTGTTTGTATAGTGCTGCCAATGTAAGTGCATGGTGGTAAGTTCACAAACTTAGTTGTCAGATCACGTACCCCTCGCATTTCTGAGCCATTTAACACCAACTCAGCAATGATTGAGAGCTGGAAAAATAGGGGAGACAGTCTTGACAGCTTTCTGAAGAACTTGCTTTTCCAAGAATAAATAGGAGGAAGAAATCACAAAGTGATATTTCAATATGAAATGGTGAACTGACCCAGTTCATGCCTATATCCAGCCACCCTGCCAACCCTCATCCATCATCTCAATCCCCTGTACCCCTCCACAGTTTCTCACTATTCAGATGGAAACTGAAGTACTCCCAATCTAGTGCTCGTCCTTCCTTCTCCTCTCTCCAAAGCTACTCAGGGCAGGATTAAAGCTGAGGTGATCTTCACCACCACCTGCTCCAGGAAGCCCCTCTGTCTTTTTCCTCAAACAGTCTTGCACCCCCAGGGTATGTGCTTGAGTTCAGAGCTCAGAAGTGTTTTCCTTTCCCTTTTGCCCTCGTGGAGTCTCTGACCCTTCTGAGAAGGTAGATCCATCAATTAATAACTTATTCGTACACAGACCTATTTCATTCTTCAGCTTTGTTTAACAACCTTACTACCAGGTCACACCTCTGAAAACCTTAAGGAGCCCAAAGGAGGTGACCCAAGTTGAAGAAGAGTCTGGGGATACACAAGGAAGACTGGTGAATGTGTGCCTCCGGTGACTCACTCCTAAAGGTGACCAAGAGTGAGGTGATTCTAGCATTCTTCTTGGCAGGAAGCAGGAAGTATCCAAAGGCTTGACTGAGACTGTGGCCTTAACCTCAACCCTATGCCTGTGGGTCAATTGATCTCAGACCAGGGAGAGGTCATTAGAGACAACAGAGAATGTTGCAGGGGCCTTTGGACAGAGGTCACGAAGGCACTTTGTTCTAGTGGTTGTGAACTTGAGTTCTGAATTCTAGCTCCACAAATTATACCCTGTGGGGCCTTACACGGATTCCTGGTCTTATTTAGCCCTCATCATCTATGAAAAGGGAATAGAACAGTACTTACTTTATAGGGTAGTTGTGAGATACACAAAGAGAAATGTTGGCAACTCATGAAGCCTGTCACACCACAAGACCTCAATAAATATTATTATCATTATTGTCTTTTGTTATTGGGTTCTAGACCTGGCCCTCCCCAAGAAGTCCTAAGGGAAAATGCCTATCTTTCTGGGGGTCAGTGTGTCAGGGGCTCATTCAGACTACCCCAGCTCGGTATTCAGCCAGATGTGGCTTAGTACATGTGACAGATGAGGTACGCTGAGGGCCCTGGGACCAGACAGGACCACACATTGGGCTCAGGAAGGTACTGGCAGGATGGCCTCAGCTGCAGCTGCTGGGCAGCTATCCAGGGTAACAGGCAGAATGCAGTGTGCAAGGGCATGAAAAAAGACAACAGATGGCAGCTCAGTGGGCAGGGAAGTGGCAGATCCTCTAGCATTTGGTAACAGGGTGTCCCTACCAGCAGGTGGGCCATAGAAATGGGCCATTCCATAGGGGTATTCCAAAATCCAAGCAGGTAGGCAGTATCAAGACAGTCTGCAGCAGATCTCAGCACCCACCAAAGGTTAGTCTGGTGGGGGTGGGCAGGGAAAGCAAAGCAGAGTCCAAGCCCTAGGACGGACAAGTTATAAAGACAAGGCTGCAGGCCCAGCACACAGGGGAATGTAGCATTGTCAGAACACAGCCTCTAGCCCACAAGAGGGGCTGACAGTGGGGGCAGGTACTGATGTGGTCCAGCCTGACCCCCAACCCCTGAGCCCACAGGCCAAGCTAATTGCCAGGGCAATTGGGGCAGGCCTGAGACTGTGTTCAATGAGGGTGCAGGAGAGAAAAGCTAGAGATCATGATGGGGATCAATTCTCTCTCTCTCTCTCTCTCTCTCTCTCTCTCTCTCTCTCTCTCTCGCTCTGTTCATCTCTCTCTCTCTCTCAGACATTCTCTCTCTCTCTCTCTCTCTCTCTCTCTCTCTCTCTCTCTCTCTCTCTCTAGCTACTACTTCAGTTTTTCTGATTCTTGCCCTTTGGTCTGTTTTTTGTTTTTGTTTTTTTTCTCCTACCCTAGATCCTATTTGTTGACAAGAAAGAACCTTTTTTAAAATGAAAACCCCAGTCAATCAGGCCTATACTAGCCCTTCTGACAGTCATCTGACATGTGACATGTCACTAGGTCTCTGCTCTGTGCCCCAGTGGAAGCAGCATTCTGCAGTGGTGAACATAGCTGGAGGGAGCTGGATTCCAATTAAGAAAGAAGGGCAAGGGTCCCCATAGCCCCTGCCTTGGGTTCAGCTCCCATGTGTCTCCTTCTTAGTCTCAGTTAACAACTCCTCCATAAACTGTTCTAGACCAATGTGTTGCCAATGACCCCAAAGACATTGTCTTGGAGACCAAGCGACCTTGAAAGCAAGGCTCAAGTTTTATTGCCTCTAGATCTACATCCTTACATACATGGAAACTTAACCTACATGCACCCATGTAGGCCATTAAGCCTCACACTTATGCATTCACATTAGCTCTTATGCTTTATATACACACACACATGTTTATACTGTTTCTCAACCCACACACATATTCTTAATCATTGGGCTCCAAAATTTAAGGGTTCAAGACAGGGTAGCACATCAGGGATCTGAAAGGCATAAAGCAGTCACTAGAGCAACCCCACGCCCTCACTCCCAGCTTCTGGGCCCGTCAGCCACACTGTCCCTTTACCTGCCATGGCTGGGCCTCTTTTCCCTCCTTAACTAGGTGGTCTAAGAAGCTAGTGAACTAGACTTCATGGGTGGAGGCCAAGCTGCCTTCTCAGTGTGCTCTCAGCTTTAGAATAAGGTGACCGGTGTGTGTAACATACCAACCCACTTAGACCTGACCGCTGTAAAATCCAGCTGGAGCCAAGGTCACAGGATCTTTCCTCACCTCCAGGACTTCCTGGGTACATAAAAGGCAGAGGACCAATGATATCAGTCAGAGGAAGTTTAAAAGAAGAGGTTACCTAGGTGATGGGGAAGCTAAGAAGCTACACAGGGGATGATAAGCCAATCCGGACATGAGCAAGAGCAGGGTTCCACTTCTGCCCTAGAACTGGAGGGGGGAAGGAAGGAGAGAAAGTGGGGATACAAGAGTTTCCAAAGCCAGGACTGCCCAGTGGGAATTCCTATCACAGAGAGAGGGTCATCTGGTAAGAGCTAGAGTCATGAAGAGATCCAGAATAAAAGAAACCACAGGAAGTAGAGAGAAAGAAATACCCCAAATTTTCCCCTCCTATAATCTCTTAATATTCTGCTTGCACAGCCCTCCATTGGGTGACCTTACCTGGAAGCCAAAGGGCAAAGAGACTGGGAAATGTAGTCCCTGCAGAGCAGCCCTCAAAGGCCAAGGAACTAATCTGAGAGCAAGCAGGCAACTGATCAGCAGCAGCCAAAAATGATGATCCACTGGGCCTGGGATAGGCCAGTGGCAAGTGTCTCTGCTTTGAAGAAATAGTAGAACCAGCAGCCCCACCCCCACCCCTGCTACCCACCTTGGTCAGGAAGCAGTATCTTCCTTAGTCCCCTCAGCCTCACAAAGATGGAAATGGGCCAGCTGCCTCTGATGCCCTGCACCATCAGAAGGTTATTTTTTTACATTCATCACAGCTGAAAAATACAACTGAAGGAAACCAGGCATTGTTTGTAAACTAATAATAATAATAAATAAAAGTGGTGCCCTTCTTCCAGGGTGTTCTGGCTTTGTGCCCTGGGCTGGGCTGGGTCCAGCCACTGGGGGAGCCTTGGAGCCATTTCTTACACAGAAGAAAGGCATGCCCTGTGCCTTGGGGCATGGTAAGGTATCTAGCTGGGGACTAGGAGGGAGGCTCATCCGGGGCACCAGAGCACTCAACAGGCTCCTTAGAGAAGATCTGACAACCCCTCTTTCCCTCCCTCAGCCTGAGCTGGGTATTAGGCACATGTTCCTCTACTTCTTCCTTTCTCCCTATCCCCATCCCAAGAGCCAGCCTCGACCTGGAAAGGTCCTCCCTGCAAGATCTTCAGCACAAGGGTCCTGGGAATAAGGGTAAGAAAGGAGGTAAGGTGCGTGGAGAAGGACATTTCTATGATTCTTAGACTTTCTGGACTCAGAGAAGGAAGGCTTTGCCCAGTATGGGTTGCAAATCTGAATATAAACCCAAGACAACATGCAAAATGGAAGACTCCTTCCTATCCCACCTTGACTCTCCTTCGCAGTCACAGCCTAACTTCTGCTTGGACATTGTCATTTACTAGCTTCAGTGTTTCCCGAACACCTTGAGTCCTCAGCTGGCCTGCAACTTCTCCACAGGAAGAAATCCCATCTGCATAGCACAGAGTCCAGCACAAGCCCCAACCCTCCCCATGCTGCACAAATCCTTCACCATCAGTCCTACGCAGGACCAGCTACAGAATTTACAAAGCCCAGTGCGAAATGAAAACATGGGCCTCCCTGTTAAAAAGTTCTTAAAAATTTCAGGATGATAACAACAGAGCATTCAACCAAGCACAGGACCCTTCTAAGCACAGGGCCCTGTGGGATTGCACTCGTCACACACCCGTGGAGATGGCCCTGGTCCTGTGTGGTGCCGGGGGGTAGCTTGCTTCCAAAGATGACATCATCGATTCCTTACGTTCCTGGGCCCGTAAGCCACACCCACGTCAAGAGGTGGAGTCTAATTCCCCTCTGTTGAATCTGGATTTGCCCAGTAGAACATAATGAAAATGACATTTGTGTACCTCCAAGACTAGACTATAAGAAAGTCTGTAGGTTCTGCCTGGGCCTCATGAGTACTTGCTCTATAATACCCCCTCTCAGCACTCAGCCACCATGCTGTGAGAAACCCAAGCCACATGGAGAAACCACACACAGGTCAATGACCCCAGATGAGTTCCAAGGGGACAGCCAGCACCTTGATCAGCAACCCCATTAAGCCTGCCTATGACTGTAGACCCCACAATATCTTGCAGCAACCATCTTAAAAACCCTAAGCAAGAACCACCCAACTGAGCCTAATCATAAATTGTTGTTTTAAGCCCCTAGGTTTGTAGTGATTTGTCATACAACAATAGATAACTGGGACATGCTCCAAGGAGTGGTATTCACTTGGAATGGCCTGGGTTGTATGTCATGACAGTACAGCTGAGCACACAGTAGGAGCTCAAGAAAGGCTGATAGCCCTTCCTGACCACCAGTGTGTTGGCAACAGACATGTGGATTCCCTGACCCAGGATGTGTCCTCACACTGGCAGATGCCTTTTGTGATAAAATATTTGCCATCTGGTTTCAACTTGACATCTCTCTGGCTGATGATACAGATACTGCTGTCTCCAGAGATTCATGACCACTTCCTCCCGCCCCATTCCTACTCTTTCTATCTCAGGAAATGAAAAGCAATTTTTCCCTAGGGCCTGTTTACCCATAGCAACATAACAAGATTTCCAAAAGCAATCTCACAGCAAGTTTCAATATCTGTCTTCACTGTAATAATAATACAGATGCTGCACCTGCCTCCAGATTCCATCTTCTGCTCTTGTGTTTGTTCATTTGTTTCTCTAAGATCTTTAAACATCTGATTAAATGTCATGCTTCAAATGAAAAGTTCTGAAGATGGAAGATTATCAAACTTTGTAACTTTCATCAGCCCTCCTCTCTGCTTGGCTGCTCTTGGCAACCCCTATTTTTCTCTCTCCCCACCCTCTACCTCCCAGAAATCCTCTGGGCCTTCTGAGTTTCTTTCCCAGTTGTTGGTCACACTGTTCTCTTCCTAAGAACCCTGGCATGGGCAGCAGAGAGAAGAGGATCTCATGTCAGCAAGTAGCTCAAGGCTGATAAAAGATGTAGTCTGGCCAGGGATGGGTTTTCTCTATGTTAAATAGACAAAAAGGAGTCTGAGGTTGCAGGCTAAGACTCTCTTCATATGATGCTCTTAATCACATAGCCCCAGTTCTTATAACACCAACTCACCCCAAACTCACCCCTCCCTGAAGTAGGCAGGCTGTGCAGGCAAAACTAAGGACTGGACACCCAAAGGATATGTAACCACAGGGGGTCCTAAGCCCAAGTCTTCCACCAACTGCCCCCACTGTCCCTTCAGAAAATGAAAGCATGCAGTGAGACCCAGGCCATGCTTAATCTGCACAACCAGATCCTTATTTTGGTTTTGTGAATATAAATTGCCACTTTAGGGATCTTGGTTGTAAGATGGGTCCCCAAGCAACTCTTAGGTACTACATATATTACTTGCAAGTAGCAGGCTTGCCTTCCAGGTGAGTGAGGGTCCCAAGGCCAACAACTGTAATGCAACAGGAAATTTTTTGAGATAATGACCAAATTTTTTCCTCCCAAAAGCTCCATTGTATCCTCCCACCCTCCACCCCACCCCCAGCTCATATTCAAACAGTTAGGCTGTTCTATGCATTTGGCCTCAAGGAAAGGATGAGATAGGGAGCAAAAGGAAAATGCAAGCTTTGATGTCTGGGCAAGATTAAAATATTTAGGAGAAACATCTTGAGTGAAAGCAGGGCCTCTCTCTACCCCCTTCCTCTATCCTCCCAAAAATAAACAGTGAAGATTCCTCATAAATGGTGGAGGGGGCGGGGGACGGGGGGAAAGGAGATGAGAACAGAAAGGCTGATGGGCCCCTGACCTGAAGGGTACACACAGATGGGATGAAGAACATGCCAGCAAAGGGTCTCCATGAGGGACACCACTGGCACCCAGAACCCTGGGCACCACCTATCACCAGCACCCAGGGTCGCCCCTGGTTGTCTTTTCCGATGGGCCCACCAGTAACTCTTCATTCCCCCGCAGCATTGCTGTCTCCCCACACAAGTTACATCCACGCAGCCCCACCATGTCCCAGGACACCTGAATCCTCAAGAAAAAGAAGTTGAGCCCTCAACCCCTACTACCATCACCACCTCCATACACATCTACTGGGAAGTAGCTCAAACCCTCCCTCACCACCCGCGAGCTGGAATAAGGTTAAGCCTACCTCAGTCACAACACAGACTGAGCCCTGCTAGGTGGCAGGCATCGACATAAGGTTTTTCAGGCTTTATCCTATTTTGTGATAGAACAGACATGCAAATTCCTCCCACCCACGCTTAAAACCTGGACTCACACTTAGCCTCCCTGACAAGCCTTTCATTACAGCACTGCTCAACCTTATAGAGCAATTCATCTTTCCTTGGTATTAATCTGCAACCATTTCTTATTTCTGTTATTCCACGATTCTACTGCATTGTAATCATTTAGTAATGAGTCTACAACTCTTACTGGTTTGGAACACCTAGAGGTCAGGGCCCAAGTCTTCTACGTTTTTGCATGCCTTGCAATTGGCACATAATAGGCACTAAATTAATGTGTGTATAGTTAAATTGAATTGTCTACCCAATTCTCTTCTTAAAATTAAAAACAGAATTCCTCTGGGGGGTGAGTGAGAAAGGTGAATAGATTAGGAAATGCAAATTGATAGTTACAAAATAATCATGGGGATGTGAAATACAGTATTGGGAATAGAGTCAATAATACTGTAAAAACTGCATGGTGTCAAATCGGTACTAGACTTGTTAGGGGGATCACTTCATAAAGTATAGAAATGCCTAACCACTACACTGTACACCTGAAAGTAATATAAAATAATATTGAATGTCAACTATAATTTAAAATGTATATATATATGTATATATTATATATATACATATATATATATTCATGGAGTGTAAAGTACAGCATAGGGAATAGAGTCGATGGTATTGTAATAGCTAAAGTACAGTGTTGGGTTTATCACCTCGTGAAGTATGTAAATGTCTGATCATTATGTTGTTTTATATATCTGAAGTGAATAATAATAAGAGGATGATCTCCAAATCCCTTCTTCTTAAAAAATAGTTGGTGTCATTACTATGCTAGGGATACATGCAATGGAACAACAAATGATATTTGATAAAGTTTCTAATCCTCTTATAATTTCACCATATGCCAATTTTCTTGCTCGTGGAAATAGTTTCTGTATCTTTAATTAGAGATTTGAGATAAAGAATAAACATGAAGAAAATGCTGAAGATGGATTTGAGGATCATGAAATGATCACACCAGACAAACAAAAAACAAAAACAGAATTCCTTATTAAAGCAGCTCCGAAGCAAAAAAAAGAGTCCTAAAGAGTAAGCAATTAAGGAAAACACAATTTCTTAAATCATCATCAGGTTCACCTTTTTCTAACGCTTCTTAATTTTTTCCTAGAGCAGATGTTCTGAGCCTTCTCACTTTGATTTCACCTTTGTTACTTTCCTTGAGTCCAAGTCTTACCCCAGAGCCCCTCCTTCTGAGTTCTGGCCAGGATCTCACCTCTTATTTTATTGAGAAGAATAAGAACGTTTGATGTAAACTTCCTCAAATTTTTCTCTCTCTGTCTCAGAATCTCTCTAAAATGACTGGCAAAATTTAAGGGGGTAGGGGGAGCCGCATACACTGCCAAGGTGAAAGTAATATAATCTTATTGGAATACAATTTGGCGATGGGCATCAAAATCTTACATGTGCATAACCTTTAGCCTTGCCATTGAAGTTCTAAAATTTCATTCCAAAGAAAGAATTGGACAAGTGCATCAAGAAATCCACCAAGATGGTCTTTTCGGTGTTGTTGATAAAACACATTCTCTGAGCCTTGTTTTTGTACCGTCTTTATTTTCTGGGCTTGGGTTACTCTGGCCTGCTTTCAGTTTCTCTTTCTTCTCCCTCTTTCTCGAATGCCCCCAAGTCCCCACATCCCATGTGAGTCTCCATGTCTGTGTCTCTTATCCCATTCCAATTTCTTCTACCTCACTCAGACCCTCCATAAGCCACCTAGACACTATCCCACTGGCCTCCTTGAAGAGAGAGCATCCTTGTGAAGGGCACGCAGAGTAGAGATTGTGACGGACCACACCAGGGGTGAAGAATCAGCAGTGTAGGTGGGCTCGCTGTCTCCTGGTCCCTGAGTCTCTGGGTTCTGCTCTACCTCTAGCACGCTGCCTAAGCCTGGGCAAAATTCTTTTCTCCTGAGTTCACCTAAAACAGATTGAAATTTTTCAAAAGAAACTTTAATGGGCTTTATTTGTTTTAAGGGCAAGGGACATAAATTCTGATATATGAAACATTGAAAAAAAGAAAGAAAGAAAGAAAGAAAGAAATGAGTTTGTGTGTTTCCTATCTTAAAATAATGACCACCTGGCAAGATATCTCTTCCCTGGTAAAGCTCACTGAACACCCAAGCCCTGGCTCCCTGCCCTTCAGCTCTGTGTGCAAGCCACTTCTCTTTCCCCGGAGGAAAAGTGGTCACTGGGGGGTGGGGGGTGGGGGGGGGGGTGAACAATGGAAACCACACCTTTCTCTGTGGTGGTCGTTCCAAGTTTCACTACATTTTTTATTTTATTATGAAGTTTCACTTTTTAAAAAGTGAATCCTTGATCACTTCTAACATGTTTTGCAGTGATATTAAAGCATATAAAGTGAAAAAAAAACAACTTGCTCCATCTCCTCCCCACCCAGCTATCTTTCCCAGAGACAGACACTGTTCCCTGGCCAGCATACCATACACACTGTTTCTTTCTTGCCCTTTTCCACTTAACAAGACATGTTAGAGAATGGTCCATAGCACATGTATAGATGAGCCTTATGTTTCTTATCAGCTATATGGATGTGCCATAACCCATACACCAAGTCCCTTGCTGGGAGACATTGAGCTTGGTTTCAGTCTTTTGCTATTGTGAACATGTTGCAATAAATATCTCTGTATGTTTCTCTTTGTAATACATCTGTTAGAGAGAAAAAAAAAAAGCTAGAAAAGGGATTTCTGGGTTCAAGCAAATGTGCATTTAAAATTTTAATAAAGATCGCCTCCAAATTGGTTGTTCCATTTCTCACTTCCACCAACAATAGGCAAAACTGTTGATTTCCAGTTTTACCAATTGTCCACCAAATTCTTTTTTATCTTTGCCAATATGATATATAAAGATTAATATTTTGGCGTAGTTTTAATTTAAAATTCTTTTTTAGAATAGGTGACATTGAGCAGGAAGTTATAGCATAATGCTTGAGAGGGCACACTCTGGTCCCTGGTTGCCTGAGTTCAAATCCACACCCAATTATTTATTAGTATAGCAACTTTACGTAATTTACTTAACCTCTCTGTGTATTTGGTTACTCATTAGTAAAATCATAATAATACATTCCTCATATAGTTATTGTGAAAATTAAATGCATAAAGATAAAGCTCTTTTTTAATTATTAGTATATTTTACATGTATTATATTTTTCTGTAAAGTGTGTATTCATGTCCTTTGCTTAATTTTCCATTGTTTGCAATTTTTTCTTTCTGCAATATACAAGCTTTTTAGATATATTTAGGGTATTAACTCTGTTATTTGCATAGCAAATATTTTCCCTAGTTTGTCCTTGGCTTTTGACTCTACTTATGGCATTTTTGTCAGGTAAATATTTTTAATTTTAATGGAATTAAATACATCAACCTTTTCTCTTATGACTTTTGGACTTGAAGCCAGAAATGCCACATTTCTTGAAGTATGAATGAATTTTCACTCCTACATTTCCTCCCCTCACTTTCTTCCTGTGCTATGAATATATCAAGGTTATTTCTTAATACCTCCTTGGTGGCTTTTTCACATTCAATGTCTCCTTGCACCCATCTAAAGTCCCTCAATAATATCTCTAATCAGGGCACTTCCCTGGTCAAAAGTGTTCAATAACTTCCCATCTCCAGTGGATCTAACAACCTTCTCGTTAGAGGCACCTGTCTAGATGATCTCAATTTATTTTGCCAGCCGGTGATTCCCCTCAATGTCTCTATCCTGCAGTCCAACTCCACTTTTCAGTGTCCCCCTAAATATTCTTTTGCTCCTCCCTGACTTTTATCACATTATTTCACCTACCCATCTCCACCTACCCAAATTCTCCTCATCTTTCCAGACTCATCCCAAACACCCGCTCTCCACAAAGTCTCCACTGGCCCTCAACAATTAGAGGTGAGCTCTTCTTCCCTTCCACACTCACAGCACCTTGTTTATTCTTTTCCTGAGACATGTATCTCAAGCTGCCTTAAATAAACCAAGGACTCTCAGGGAAAAGAGTCAGCTGTGTTTCATTCATCTCTGCATCTGCCACAGCTCCATCACCTTTTGTTGAAATAAATTGTAGACACAGGTAATCAGATTGATAGGAAAGGGCGTATGAGAAGGTTACTGTTCTCTGGCTAGATCATCACATCCAGACAGCTGGGCTGGAGGCTGCAGGAGCTGCCTTCCCTGGTCTGTCTCCCTGCTGTTGTCAGGTGGTAGGTATTGGTTAACCTTCTTCTTTCAGTGTCAAGTGAAAAAATACACCAACTCTTAAACCAGGCGTGTCCAACCTGCAGCCCAAGATGGCTTTGAATGAGGCCCAATGCAAATTCTTTAAATATTATGAGAGGTCTTGTGTGACCTTTTTTTGTTTCTCTTAGCTCATCAACTATAGTGTGAGTATATTTTGTGTGTGGCCCAAGACAATTCTTCCAATGTGGACCAGGGAAGCCAAAAGGCTGGATACCACTGCCTTAAACAAAAAGGGGACTTCTTGGATAGATTCGGGGACTATGATGCTGTCACCGAGAGCCCATTTGTGTCTCTAGCCCTCAACCTCACTTCCTGTGTATTTGGCGCCATTGTCTGCCAGCCTGGCTCCTGTGGAATCAAGGTAACAGTTCTAATTGTCAATCATACTCCTCCTTTATCCCAAATTCAAGCACAGAGCAAAAGGGCATCTCCTAGTCCAGCAAAGGTCTCGTTGCCTTTCTCTGTCTCTCTCTTTATTTATTGGGGTGACCTTGGTTGGTAACAATTACATAGTCTCCAGGTGTACAACTCTACATGACATTGTCTATGCATCGCATTATGTGCTCACAGCCCAGACTCAGCTCTCCTTCCATAACCATATATTTGATGCCCCCTCCCTAATCCTCCCCCACCTACTCTCCCACCCACCTTCCCCTTTACCCTCAGGTAACAACCAATCTATTGACTGTGTCCACGAGTTTTTGTTTCTTTTTACTTTCAGTTTTATATTCCACCTATAAGTGAGGTCACATGTTTCTTGATTCTTTCACTCTGACTTATTTTGCTTAATAAGATGGTTTCAAGGTCCATTCGTATTGTCACAAATGGCTATATTTCATCTTTTCTTATCGCTGAGTAGTATTCCATTGTGCAAATGTACCATGACATCTTTATCCAGTCATCTATCAATCTCTGTCTCTTAATGGGTTAGATGCCCACCTCTGAGCCAGTCACTCTGACCATGGGAATGTATTGCTTTGATTGGTCAGGCCTGAGCACATAACCACTGAGAGTCAAGGATTAGGTGGATTCTACAAGTATGTGGGCACAACATATAATATACTCTGAAACGGTTCCACAGAAGGAAACTAATGTCCAGTACCAAAAGAAGGAAGAACAGATGCTGTTGACCCAAACCACCAAATATCCACCAGGCATCATGTGGAACCTGGTTGCCTTCCTGGAGGAGGGGGATGGGCCTGAAGCCCCATCACTGAGCTGCCTGCCACTCTCCCCTGCCCTGGAGGCAATGGTTCTAGCTTCCAAACACAACATGGTCCCCCAAGGCTTGTGGCTCAGCCGCAGGACCAGTGCGAACAGATCCTAACCAAACCCCAGACCAGGCGATGGCTGGCGGGGTCTAGCCGGCTCCAAGTTATTAGAACCAGGAGTCCCAGCCCTCGTCCCAACAGTTGTAGGATTGTTTATCTTTGTTGGGGAAAAACTGCAGCCAGAGCCATAAATCACTGCCCAGCTGGATGGCTTCGCTGAAATGTTTGTTTAAACAATGAAATCTCCTGACGGACTGAAAATATAGGATGGATCACCCTGTCCTTCTCGGGACTAGTCACACAGGCTGGAGCCGGGGGGCCTGTGAAAGGGACTCAAAATTGGCTCCCCACCCCCTGTTCTCCATCCCTCCCACACCCAGTATCAGCCCTGAAGAATGAAGCCACAGCATAGCTAATCTGAAACAGCAGATAATGCAAAAGCCCTGTCTATCAATCTTTGAAATACACTCTCTGGAGTGGTTTGCATTGGATGTGCCTTCCTGATGGCTTTTCTTGGAGAATGTGCCCAGAAAGGCTGTTTGGGGGAGGGGAGGCGGCAGGGAGGGGGAGGGTCTCAAGAAGGACACAGCAGGGAGCACAGGAGCTCTGGATCTGCCTCTCCAGTCTCTGGGGATCGTCCTCACTTGTTACATGGGGGAGTTAGACTTGGCCTTCATGTTTTCTTCCTTCTCTTGCCTGTTAAGTAAGGCAGCAGTGGGTTTGCATCCCCCCCCATCCCACCCCCCACCCCCCAAAAAAGACTAGATAAACAGGAGGGGGCAGGACAAGGGGAGGAAGAGGAGGAAGAGGCAAGTGTTGAACTCAATGATGCCTTGAGGTCCTGTCTAGCCCTACGGTGCTCCCTTCTGTGATCTCTGGCCCTTCAGAGGAGAGAGAGGAAGCCTCTGACTAAGGGTCCAGCTGGCAGACCTGTAATCAGGAGCCCGGTCCACTCTGAAAAGGAGGTAACATGGGTGTGAGTGACATGGACCAGGTGAGACCGCAGGACTGGGACCTGTGCCCAAGCAGTACCTAGCTTGTAGAGGAAGAAAGGAGGGCGAGGGTGCCTGTCTGGGCTAAGGGGGCTTAACGTGGGGAGGGGAGTATCCAGAGGTGAGCCACAACCCCTCCCGGAAGGAAGAAGGCAGCAGACACCCGAGCCTCTCCAGTCTGAGGGCTGTAACCCTGGGAGCCATGACAGGCCTGTGATAGAGTATGTGATGTGGGGTCCGCATTGGTCTGGCGGTTGGTTTGCCAAATATCTTCAAGAACATATTACTTGTCGGGTACTGTGGGAGGCTTTGGGAATGCAAAGATGAATATAACCGGGGCTCTTTGAGAGTTTGTGATGGATTGGATAGTCCAAAGGGGTGAGCTGATGGGGCTCACAATAACGATCACAGAGATGAGGAAAGAATTGTAAAGGGATTTGTTAATGGTTATATGAGGGAAGTGTAGGGGTTGGAATCGGGTCTGTAATTAAGGTCTGTAGTAGAGTCAATAATGGGGTTGTATGATGGGAAATATGATGGATGTGTTGTGGGATCCATCCGCTATAAAATGGGGATATAATGGGGTGTGAAACTGAAGGTGTAACAGAGCATGTGAAGAGTAGGGGTTGTTAAGCTATGTGATGGCTTATTAACAAAGCAGCCTTTCCTGACAGCCCAGAGGAGATGAAATTCTTCTTCTTAATATGCTCTCATTTATAACTCTCACCACAATTAAAATGAGTTTATTGTTTTGTAATTATTTGCTTAATTCCTGTCTCCCATACTAGGCTGTAAGATCTGTGGGAAGAGTAGCCTTGTAGGATCTTGTCCAATCTTGGTCAATGCTACACCCCCACTCCCCACCCCACCCCCACACGTAGTCCAGGGCTGAGCACATAGTAAGCACTCAATAAGTACTGAATGAGCACATAGCTTCATGGCAGTCACCGTGGTCAGCTTCTCCGCAAATCCTGCAGGGCAGCTGGATGTCCTCAAAATAAGTAACAATTGTGTGTCAAGGGTTGGTGACTTTGGTTTTGTTTGAAGGGAGCTGTTGCCATCTGGTGGCCAAAAGGAAAAAATACACTGAGAGGAGGTTTGAACCCTGTCCCAGTTCTAGCTCCCACTGCCTAAGGAGCCAACAAAGAAACCAACCCCAGCTTTCCCCACCATGTCAGGAATAAAGTAAGAGGAGGCTAGAAAACAGAGGGCTCTGTGCGGGACTGCCCCTTGGTCAATCCCTCCATCAACTTTCAGGTCCTTGCAACTCCTGACCACTCAGTCTTGCCTGTCTCAGCCTGGGTTCAGCCCCAATTCTCCCTAACTTTGAACTTAATCCTTCATTTCGGGAAGCAATTAGCTTGGGGGCGGCAGGGGGACATGGTGTGTGTGCAACTGAAGCTTTAACTCAATGGCTTCCATATAAAAACTTCTCATCTGAGGTTTCACTTGGGACTATGACCAAAACTTGTACAGAAATATAATGGAAGGAGGTGATTTTAATCAGGACTCATTTACCATTATATAGAGCAGAGATGCTGCCATCTTTTGTGTGAAACTGGAGTGATCCACCCTGGACAGCAGGTGCTGGTGAGGCTGTTTGCAGATACAGAACTTGTTTGTATGGCCTCTCGTTGGCAGATGAGCGCATTCCTCAGCACTTACCCTCTTCCACCTCTTCCCCTGCTCTCTTTCCCTTGATGCCAAGTACCTCCTGGACTCACATTGCAACCAGGCCCAGACTTTTTAAAGATCTAACATGTAGACCAAGTGTAAAACAGAGGAACTGGAGCTTCACCTGCAATATAAAGGGATTAGCTGTGTGACAGGGTCACTACAGCATCACTTATTCAACAAAGATTTGTTGCACACCTACTATGTGGTACTATTCTAGGCACTAGAGAATCAGCAATGGAGGAAAAGGGCAAAATCCCTGTCCTCGGGAGCCTATCTTCTAGGGGGGCATCCTTTAGTTACACAGCTTTCACCATGGAGTGCCTCATCCTCAGCTATAAACTGGGGTTCAGCAACCTCCCTGTTGCCTCACAGAGAAATGTGCATACAAAATATGAACAAGAGAATTGCATAATGAAAGGGTTGGTTCACAGCAACCCAGCTGCCCTGTAAGTTGAGTTAATCATTTTATATAATTCCATGTAACGTTTTATTTTCACTACTGCAACTGGGTGAGAGATAACAGCCGTGCCCCCCAAACCATCTCATAAAAGCACACCAACTGACTACAGTGCATTTGGTAAGCAAACCTGGGTGCCTGTGCCTTCGCCGCTCTCCACTCAGGTCCCTAACCCAGTCTCCATGGAAATTCTGATGCTGTCATGGCCGGGGATGCCTCCCTAAGGACACAGGAGCATCCCTAGGTATCCATCAGAATGGTGCTCCCCAATGGACAGGCAGCATCCTGGGCAGTGCACAAGTAGTGAAAGATGCCCTTCTCTCTGACAATACCACTCTCCTGGCTCCCAGGTAGACTGAGTCAGCACTGCTCCTAATGCCACAGTTCTCACCAAGATGGGCAAAGTCTTCCCCAGCACTCAGCGCTTTCTGCATTCATCTCCCAAAGTGTGACCTGATTCCTTCCATTTCACTACAGCTCCTTCTTTTCAATGACTTTGAAAATGATTCCCCAGGGCAAAGTTTAAGGATGTAGAATGCTACCCACTAAGGCCACCTTACAGCATCCTGTGGGGCAACCCTGAATCAATTCTTCAATGCTGTACCTCAATCCTTCCCAGCTTCAGGGTCCATCCATACCCCAACAGGAGCAGTCAGGACCAAGAAAGACTGCACAAAGACTTGTTTCCTGCCTTCTTTGCTCAATTTGGTCCTGACCATTGGTCCCAAATATTTCTTCACCATTTTCCCAAAGAGACCCGCAATATTCCATCTCTGTGTCCCACAAGTCTTATCACAGGTGTATAGAGTCAGCCTCCCCAGGGGACACTTAATATAAATAGATAGGCTAGGTAAATGGACCTTAAATTTGTTTATTCATACAAATAAAATAAGATAAATCAGAGGAAAAAATAAGTGGGTGGATTAATAAAATAACTCTGCCAGGTTCAAGCACACACATACTCATAGCTCTCTCTCTAATAAAAACAACTAAAAATGTAAACGTTAATATCTTGTGAATAAAGTTGACAAAGCTAGGAGTCTTACCAGGGCAAGCACTATAAGACCTAAAATGGAAGGTAAGAACCTCATCAAGAACTCCTGGCTATGGGGAAGCCGGGATGGCTCAGTGGGTTGAGCGCTCACTTTGCAGCCCCCGGGACCAAGGATCGAATCCTGGCCCCGGCCCATGTGGACCCATATGCTGAACTGGGGAGTGCCCCCAGTTTGATTCTCACTGGGGTGAAGACCACGGCCCAGTTCCTGCCCTGGGCAGCCCCGCGCCCACCTGTGGAATGAAACTATGTGGAAAAACCAATGATGTGCAACTATGGAGACTGTTCGGGGACCTCCCCCTTCTCTCTGTCTGTCTCTCTGTCTCTCTGTCTCTCTCTCTGTCAAAAACAATAAAAAATAAATCTTTAAAAAATAAAAAAAAGGAACTCCTGCTAGATAGAGCAGCGTGGGCAGTGAACCTTCAGGCGCCATTGTCACCGGGTCCACCTCAGGCAGAGGGCACAGACATTAGGATATACATGTGTAACAGAATGGAGACAACTGCATTACTCAGAACTCCTCTCAGGGAGAGTACTGGATGTGTTCAGAAAGAACACTCTAGAAGCTGCTTGGGTGAAGGTGTGGGCAGTGGGTGGTGGAAGTCAGACCACTAAGGGCAACAATAGATGCTCAAAGTGACAAAGGGTGGAGGTCCAGCTACACTCTCAGGAGACAGGCTTTTGTTTAACTTGTGGGATGTGCACATTTGGGGCCAGAGTGCAATTGCTTAGGACAGTGGAGAGGAGGCTGAGACTGCAGGAGGTGCCGCTGATGGGAGGCAGCTTCATAAACAGAGGATCAAAGGTAAGAATCGCATCAGTCCTCTCCTCAGAGACCACACAGGCCAAAAGAGAAAGGAGCGGCATGTTTTAAATGCTAGAAGGAAAATAAATGTCATCTCAGGATTCTATGCACAGTGAAATATTTTTTTATTTTAAAGATTTATTTTTATTGTTTTTTGACAGAGACACTCAGAGAGAGACAGAGAGGATGGGGAGGGCCCAGAGCAGTCTCCATAGTTGACAGCATTAGTTTTCCATATAGTTTCACTCCAGGTGGGTGTGGGGCTGAGCAGGGCAGGAACTGGGCCAGGAGCCTCCCGCATGGGCTCTGGCAAGAACTGAGCTGGGGGCACACCCCAGTTCAGCATATGGGTCCTCCTGGGCCAGAGCCGGGATTTGATCCTCGTGATCCAGGGCTGCAAAGCGAGCGCTTAACCCACTGAGCCATCCCAGCTTCCCCAAAATATACACATACATTTTTTTAAATGAAGGATACATTTAAAAGTTTTCAGACAAACAGCAGCTGAGAGAATAAAATATCAGTAGGTCTCTCTTAAAAGATATATTAAAGTAAGTTATCCAGGGAGAAGAAATATACCAACTAGAAATTGGGATCTACATTAAAAAAGTAAGATCGCCAGAAAAAGTTACAATCAAAGTAAATACAAAATATTTTTTCTCATTTTTAATCTTTACAAAAAATCATTGTCTAAGCCAAAAAACAGTATTAAAGTGTTGTAGATTGATAGCGTAAAAATGAAATGAATGACAGTAGTCAGAGTTGAAAGGTTGAAGGTTCTTACACTATATAAGTGTAAGGTTCTTACACTATATAAGTGAAGGTTCTTATACTATATAAGTGAAGAAGTATATTATTAGTTGGAGATAGGCCGTGATTAATTAAATATGTATATTTTAAATCCTAGAGCAGGGGTAAGCCGGGATGGCTCAGTGGGTTAAGTGCTCACTTTGAAGCCCCCTGGGGACCGAGGATCGAATCCCGGCCCCAGCCCATGTGGACCCATATGCAGAACTGGGGAGTGCCCTCAGTTCTGTTCTCACCGGGGTGAGACCCCGGCCCAGTTCCTGCCCTGTGCAGCCCCGCCCACCTGTGGAAAAACCAATGATGTGCAACTATGGAGACTGTGCTGGGCCCTCCCCCTTCTCTCTGTCTCTGTAGCTCTCTCTCTCTCTCTGTTAAAAACAATAAAAATAAATTTAAAAACAAATCCTAGAGCAACCTAAAATTGTGGCTAATTAAATATGCACAATTTAAATATATACAACATGAAAAATCTTAAGGTATAAATAATATAATAGTGGATACAAAAATAAATAATAAATTCTCAATCCAAATGCAGGCAGGAAAAGAGGAGAAACCAAACAAAGAGCAGATAAAACAAATAAAAAATAACTAGCAAATTGTTAGATTTTGATCTGTATAAATGGTCTTAACAATCAGATTAAAAGACAGAGAATGTTATATTAGATAAAATAGCAAGATCTAACTATAAGCTTTAAATATAAAGATATGTATAGGGTAAAAGATAAAGGGGGAAAGGGGTAAAAGGAATACCATAGAAACACTGATTTAAAAAATGTAGTAACTGAACCTGAACCTACTCATCTGGGTTGAAACTCGGGGACCACCAAGATGCCGGCTTCCCACTCTTCTCTCATGGACCCCGACACCAAACTCATTGGAAACATGGCACTGTTGCCTATCAGAAGTCAGTTCAAAGGACCTGCCCCTAGAGAGACAAAAGATACAGATATTGTGGATGAAGACATCTATTACTTCAAGGCCAATGTCTTCTTCAAAAACTATGAAATTAAGAATAAAGCTGATAGGACCTTGATATATATAACTCTCTACATTTCTGAGTGTCTGAAAAAACTCCAAAAGTGCAATTCCAAAAGCCAAGGTGAGAAAGGAATGTATACATTGGGAATCACTAATTTTCCCATTCCTGGAGAGCCTGGTTTTCCACTTAATGCAATTTATGCCAAACCTGCAAATAAACAGGAAGAAGTGATGAGGACCTATTTACAGCAGCTAAGGCAAGAGACTGGACTGAGACTTCGTGAGAAAGTTTTTGACCCTCAGAACGATAAACCCAGCAAGTGGCAGACTTGCTTTGTGAAGAGACAATTCATGAACAAGAGTCTTTCAGGACCTGGATGATAAAGGGAACCTCAGCAGACACAGTTTCCAAAGCTGTGGGCAGCATTTTACAGCAAGATGTACACAGTTCTTTGTCTGTATTTCATAAAGTTTTATACAGAAGAGAGAAGAGAGCATGTCTTTACTTGAAAAGCTCTTTATCAAGAATTTGGGTGGGGAGGGAAGAATGAGCTCTTGAAGGGTGATTTGAAATTTTCTGCAGTATTAAGCGGTGCTTAATAAGTAATAATAAAGAAATTTCTAACATTTCAAAAAAATGTAGTAACTACTTTAATATTAGGCAATGTAGATGTCAATAGAATAAATATTATCAGGGATAATAAAGGATGCTTCTTAATGATAAAGGGATCAGATCACCAAGACACAATAATCCTACATTTTTAACTACCTAAAAAAAAAATACATTAGAGCTTCCAAATACATGAGACAAAAACTTATAGAACTGAAAGGAGAAATAGAGAAATCCACAATTACAGTGGGAGGCTATACCTAAGTTATAAAATAAGTAGACATAAAATCAGCAAGAGTATAAAAGACCTACCCATCACGATCGATGAACTTGACCTAACTGAATTTATTGAACACTCCACCCAACCACAGCAGAATTCACATTCTTTTCAAGTGGGCGTGAAAGAGTCACTAAGACAGACCATTTGGGGGGGAACATAAAACAAATGTCAACAATTTTAAAGGACTTAAACTTATACAAAGTATGTTCTGTGATCAAAATGGAGTTAAACTAGAAAGTAATAACAAAAAGATACTTGGAAATTATTTAAATCAAAAATGTGTTCTCCGGTCCTCACTTCCAAGATAAGCAAGAAAAGAAGGAACAATAGTGATGCCAAAAAGGACCTCGACCACGTGCTGCCTATTCGTGGCACCAGCTGCCCCTGATGCGTGCCCAGGGACAAGGCCATTAAGAAGTTCGTCATTAGAAACAGAGGCTGCAGCTGTTAGGGACATTTCTGAGGCGAGTGTCTTTGATGCAAATGTGCTTCCCACACTGTATGTGAAACTACATGACTATGAGTGTTGTGTCATGCACAGCAAGGTGGTCAGGAATCATTCTGTGAAGTCCAGGAGAATCAAACACCCCCAACCAGATTGGGCCCTGCGGCTGCCCCACAACCTCCACCAAAGCCCACGTGAAGAGCTAAGTCCTGAAGGACCAAAGAAATATCCTCTGGGAAGAAAATAAAATGCAAATTATACTTTAAAAATAATTATAAATCTAATTTCTTTACTAGACATAAAGCTACTCAGATTTTGTATTTTTTTATTTTGTCAGCTTTGTAATTCATTCCTTTGTGTTCATCAAAGTTCCCATCAGGCATCATTTTTCTTCAATTTAAAGGATTTCCTTTAACATTTCATGTAATGCATTTTTGCCAGCGTTGAGCTCTTTCAGCTTTTGGGTTTTTTCAAAAATGCTTTTTATTTCACTTTAATTTGAAATATATTTTTTGCTGGTTATAACATTCTAGGTTGACATCTTCTTTCTTATAGAACATTAAAGGTATTCTCCCATCTTCTGGCTTTTGCTGTTTCTAAGGAGAAGTCAGTATTCATTCTTTGTTTTCTGTATGCAATGTGTCCTTTTCTTCTAGCTGCTTTTACAATTTTTCTTTTCATTATTAGATTGCCTCAATTTGATATGATGTGTTGTGATGGTGGTGGTGATGGTGGTAGTGTGTGTGTTTATCCAGCTTGAGGTTTGTTGAGATTCTTGAATATTTGAGTTTATAGCTTTCATCAAATATGAAAAAACAGTATCTGCAAAGGTCCTGAGGCAGAAATGAGCTTGGCACATTTGAGGAATTTAAAGAAGACCAATAAAGTTAAAGCACAGTGAGCCATACTCATGATGAAAAACAGATAATGTCTAAATCAGAGTTTCTCAACCCTGGCTATACTTTTGCTTCTACTCCAGGAACTTGTAAAACTATCAGTACTCCTGCCCCATCCCAGACCAATGAAATCAGAATGCTTAATAATGGAGCTCAACCACTGATTATTTCTTGAATATTCCTAGTTGACTCCAATGTGAGGCTAGGGTTTAGGACCACTGACCTTGATCTTGGAGATCCTTGCAGGAGTTTGGGTTTGAGTCAAAGTTGAATAAAAAACCATTAATGGGATTTAAGGATAGAAAGACATTTGTTTTGACTTCTTTTTTAAAGGAGCTGTTTGGCTGCTGTGAGAAATTTTTAGATTAAAGGAGGTCAGTCGTTGGAGCAAAGAGATGAATTGGGAAGTTATTGAAATTGTCTAGGCAAGAGATGAAAGGGGGGTTGGGCTAGGACCTGGCTGTGAAAAGAATATTAGGAATCCTGGGAATTGAGGCTGGGTGAGTAGAATGGGGCCAGATCATGAGTACTCTGCCTTGGGACCTTTGTAAACACTGCTCCTCCTAGCTGGAAAGATCTTTCCCTTGCTCATCCCATGTCTGCTTTTTCTCATCATGTGGGCTCAGTTTAAAAAATACCAGGTTAGGAAATCTGACTTTATCTTGTGGATATTGGAGGAAGGAGGATATTTTTTAATTGTGAGTTTTGATTACATCCAGGTGAACATAACAAAAAACATGACTTCCAGTGGTTTACACAAGCAGAGGTTTATTTTTCTCATATAAACCAGGAATCTAGAAGCAGTCGCATTTGTTTAGCTGCTCCGTGAGGTCAGGAATAACACCTTGGTCTTTTCCTCATGGCTGCAAAATAGCTACTGAAGCTCCTTTGTACAATATTCAAGGCAGTAAGGGGGGAGGAGAAGGGGCACTAGCCACAGTTGCCTCTTTTATCAGGCAATGACAAGCTTTCTCAGAAGCCACTTTCACTTATTTTTCACTGGTTATAACTGTGACTCCCTTCCCTAAAGGGACAGTAGAAAAGAAAGGATATAGATTTGTCCAGACTTTGTCACACAAGGCAGCAAGAACTGCTGGAGTTCTTAAGTTAGGGAATAGTATCAGAGGTGTTTCAGGCAAGTGCAGCCTGGGAGAGATGAAAAGGTACAAAGGAAAGAGCTAGAAGTAGAGATGAGTCAAGAGACTATTGCTTTCTGTCAGTGGAATAAGAGCTGGATGAGAATGAAGAAAGCAGAAGTAATAAAGGGTTTAATTTAAGGGGCATGTCTACTCACAGCTATAGGCATACATATGTGTGTTTCTGTGCTTTCTTATAAATGCATACCATTTTTTCAAAGATAGAGAAATTTATGTAAATAGATGTAACTGTCTGCATAATCTTTGTTTTTCTCTATGTCTATGACTGTGTAATTTATTTTTTTATTCAGCAAATACTTATTGAGCCCCAACTGTGCAAGACAACGTGCCAGGTACTATGAGGGAACATGAACGTGAGTCAAGCACACATCCGACCCTAGAGGAACTTAAAGGCTAGAGAGGGAGAAAACACATGTCCCCAAACAGCTAAAATGCAAGTAAGTAAAAGGATAAATGTCGTAAAGTTATGAAACTTCAGAAGAGTAAGTTATTACCTTAACTGGAGATAAAAGGTGGCATTTGAACTTGCTCTTAAAGAATTAATAGGGTGGGGGGAAGGAACATAGGCAGGGGGCAAGGAACAATGAAGCATTCTAAGTTAACTGCCTAGAAAGGGTGGTGAAAAATAAGCCTGAAAGAAAGCTGATCTAAAGAATTTGGATTTTATGTTAGAGACTAGAAAGTATTTATTAGATTCTTACCAAGGATAAAGTACTGTGCTAAATCCTCAATTTCTACATGGAATTTGTGTTTCCATGTGCACGTGCCTGTGTTCTGAACACACGTGTTTCACTGTGTGCAGATAGCTGTGTCTCCGTTTTAACAGTTCCTTTTTTTTTTT
>PVKE010013247.1:0-36873 GCA_004027555.1 Craseonycteris thonglongyai | reverse complement strand
TTTGTATTACATTTTGTATATATGTTTCTTTGTGTGTATATAATTTGTACAATAAATTTATTATTTTAAAATTATTTTTGTTTATTATTTTTTATTCTTGTTCAATAATAAATATCCTTAGAAATAGCTGGTGCCCGCCGCCCTACCGATATTTTAGAATGCGCCCTAGGGTATAAAAAGGTTGGGAACCCCTGCTCTATAGAGATATACCCAACATTCTCTGAAAGAACAAATCCTTACCTTACCTATTTATCCTCTAATATATACCTTGTGTATGTCACACTATTCCATTTCATACTGTTTTGTGCTTATTTGTTCACATGTCTGTCTCATCTCTAGATGAATACCTATGGGGGTTAGGAACCAGGTTCTATTCATATTCAAATCCCCAACCTACCAAATAGCTCCCAAAGCATTGCAGGTGCTCAATAAATATCTATGAGAGCTGGTAGTATGTAGTCTTAGGTTTTGATAGGTCTTTATGAAAGAGTAGTAGATCATTAAAAGATCTTTTCAAATCTGTATCGCTTGAGATTTTTAGCTAGTTATAATACACTTTATGAATGTGAACAATAATTTCAGCAAAATTAAGTAGCAACAATATGAAGAGCATTTTTCTAGTAAAATGGTTAGTGCTGAATAAAAAAAAACTTTTAAAAATAGCTATTATAGAGGATGGGACATAATTATTTGGAATAAAAATGCTTGAAGAACACAAAAGAAAGTAGTAGCATACAGAAAAACTAAAGGCTTTAGAGTCAGACAGATTTAGGATCTAACCCAGACCTATCACTTAACAGACCATGGGGCCTTGAAAAGTCCCTTAACTAGTCTGAGCTTCAGCTGCCTTATTTGAAAAATAGCACACTAACTCCCACCCTATATAGCTATGGTGAGGATCAGAAACAATGAAAAAAAAAAAAGTGTGTGAGGAAGCCAGGATGGTTCAGTAGGTTAAGTGTTTGCTTTGCAGCCCCAGGGACCGAGGACTTGAATCCCAGTCCTTGCCCGTACAGACCCATATGCTGAACTGGGGCGTACTTCCCATGTGGGAGGCCCCCAGTTTGGTTCGAGGCCCCCTGGTTCAGCCCCTGGCTTGAGGGGGCATGCCTCCCATGTGGGAGGCCCCTGCCCACCTGTGTGGAATGAAACCATGTCGGAAACTGATGATGTACAACTATGGAGACTGCTCTGGGCCCTCCCCCTTCTCTCTGTCTCTGTCAAAGATAATAAAATAAATCTTAAAAAAAAAAAAAAAGTATTTAATATGGTCCCTGGCCTTTATAGGGGCTCCACAAATAGGTATTGCTATGTACAAACTAGGTAACTTTTAAATAATTTTCATAAAGTGAAATGTCTAAAACTAGTAAAAGGCTTTTAAAAATGTTTGCCAATTTTTACAAGATTTGTATTCAACATGCTTTCAATATTTCCTATGCTATGTGCTTCCACACAATTGACCCCATTTAAAGAGGACCTAAAATTTAAAACAGTCATCAGTGTCAAATACTCCATGTAAAAATTGGCCCATCCACCTTTAAATTTATATCATAAATATTCTAATTAGTGAATTTCTTAAGGTTATACTAATTCTAGGAATAAAATACAAATATTAAAAAGTAACTTGTGAATTATAAGAATATTTTTCTTTTATTCCTCAAGAAAAGAGCCAAATTAATAACTTCAGGGTCTGGGAGTAAATAATTGTCTATAGTGGCAGCCTAAAACATTTTTTTTTTCCTTCTGATTATGATATATTTACAATCCTCCCAAATAGAGAAAATTATTTCCACTTTTGAAACTATAGCCTATATCTGATAATGTGGTAAGTACCACACTGAAAGTTGAACATTTTATAGGTTTGTACCTAGAAGCTGTTTACCCTATCAAAAATTACTGAGACAGATTCAATAATCCATGTACATTTGCTCTCTTCCTTTGAAAAAAATCAGAGCCAAAGTGTGCTCACTATGTGGTTTAAATAAAAGTTTGTGCCCAGATGTTCTATGTATTTTCTAGGTAAACCATTCACTATTTGGCATCCAAATCACACGTGTAGAAATAAATCAACAAATATGAACGTATTACTGCTAAAAAAGAATTTGCCTCTGCCACCAAGGATGCAAAGCTGGCCTTTTTAGGGATTTCCTTCCCATATCTCACAGGTGATATTTCCTGTGTGTCATAGGACATCAGTGTGCAATCTGATTTTACTCAGAAAGGTAAAAGGGGCAAACAGATGTGAGATTTAACTCTGGCTGAGGCAGAGCTTGTGTAGTAATTAGTAATACAATATGACTGACAACTTTTAACCCAATTTTCTTTGAGAATTCTTCTAGCAGTCTAGAAATAGCATTTATTTTTTTTTCTTTGTTGCCCAAAGTGTATGAAATATAGTAAAACTTTAATTATTCGAGTGCTCAGTTGTACTAATTAATTATTTTTTGGCTTACTGAGACTTCAGTACTGTGAAGCCTTTTATTCAATGCTTACCATGACATATTTCTAATTGTGTTATTAGAGGCTCCTGCTATAGCATGTAAAGCATCAGCTAGAATCAATTTTTTTTTAATTCTTTGAAAAAGTACAGGATTTCTCTTTTTTTGATTATAGGGGTATCCTTACCTTTCTTATCTCCCTATATTATAAGCTGCTTGAGGGCACAAATTTATCTACTCTTTCAAAGTACCTTACTGTCAACTCCTGAAAGTCACATGTGACTAGTGAGCACTTAAAATGTAACTAGTGCAAATTGAAACATGTAATAAATGTAAAATACACACTGAATTGCAAAGAGTTAATATGAAAAAAGGAGAAAATTTTATTATACCAATTACTGGCTAATGTTTGGATATGATGTGTTAAATAAAATGTTAAAATTAATTTCATCTGTTTCTCATTACTCTTTTTATACTGTGACTACTATTTAAATTATGCACATGTGACTCTATTATGTTTCTGTAGGATAGTGCTAGTCTACGTCCTGTGTGGAAGTACTGGGACGTGGAGATAAAAGAAATGACTTCTTAAGGAACTCATGTCTGCTTTATTATGATGTGCATCTAAGTGAAGTGCCCAGCACAGTGTTTTACTCTAAATCAAGTTTGTCCACATGCGGTCTCTGGGGCCGCATGCTGCTCAGGATGACTTTAAATGTGACCCAATACAAATGCATAAACTTCCTTAAAACATTACACAATTTTTTTGTGATTTTTTTTTTAGCTCATCAGCTATCATTAGTGTTAGTGTATTTTATGTGTGGCCCAAGACAATTCTTTCAATGTGGCCCCAGGGAAGCCAAAAGATTGGACGCCCCCACTCCAGAGTTTAATGCCTGAATTTCATGACCAAATCTGGAACTGTGAGTGAGTAGCCTAGTCAGCAAGAGCTACTGAGTGAACAAAAATTAGTTATTGTTGAAAAGTCTGGAGGCCTTGAAGACAAAAATTGAGAGTTGTGAGAACTGGCAAGAGTTTCTGAGGTTTTGATGCATGATAACAAACGTTAACACTTTTAAGACTTTAGTAATACATTTAAATCATGATATAAATACCCAACACTTTGGGGGAAACAGGCCACCCTGAGTAGTGACACCTACTAATATTATCATGCATCTCAGAATCAGGAGCCTGGGGGTTTTGAGGTAGCTACATATGCTGGTGGGCTTTCTCTTTCTGTACATATCACAATACATCCATCTGCTGTCCACTGCAGAGAGTTCTTAAAGCTGAAACTCAAACTTTAACATTCTAGTTGGGTAAAACTATTAAATAACATGCAGAACTGGAGTTCAATTTGTTTGTCTCATGAGGATGAAATAACTTAAAATCAAAAGGGAAAGAAAACATGTTTTTCTTCTCCATACCCAGTGCATCATGAAGATACTGTTGTCCCACCAACTTGAGGTATTCTTCAATGGACTTGGTGGCAATGGTGTTCTCTCTGAAGATCAAGACATCATGCTCTCCACAACGATCCACCTCAGACATCACCAAATCGGTTAGAAAATCCTGGTAGAATAATGTGCAATCAGGCAGAAAGCAACTAAGTAAATAATATACTTCAGAAGAGCTGATGAGATATCAACATCCTGGAAATCCTGCTCTAAACTAAAGCTACTAGATTCATTTGAAAGAAATAAGTCAGGATAGAATCTTAGGAATCACTACCCCTAAGTTTAAAATTACTTTAAGATTTTCCATTGCTTTTGATAAAGACCATAATTTTCAGTGCAGCCTATAAGTCTCTAAATTTTCTGGTTTCTGTCTACCTTTCCAGACTCTTCTTGTACCATTCTCTCTATACTCTGGCCTAGCTTCAAGGGTCTTCCTTTTAGGTCCTTGAGTATAGTATACCAAGCCCTTTCTAACACACAGTGTTGCCTATTCACCACAAAACTTTGTATAAATGCTTTTCTCAGTTCTGCCTCCATCCTGCCATTACTCCTCCCCTCACTGTCATGGAGTTAATTGCTCAGATCCTTTGGATCTTAGTTTGCACATCATTTCTTCAGTTAAGCCTTCTCTGACCAACACTGCTGTGAACCCCACTAGTCAGGTCCCCTTAGACCATTCTCACAGCACCATATATCTTTTTTTCCCCTGCATTTCTCACTGTAATCACACATTTATTTTTGTAATTACTTGATTAATATCTATATTCCCCAGAAAGACTGTAAGCCACATGAGGCCAAAGACAGTGTCTACTTTTTGTTCACCTCTATGTTTTCAGCATGTAACAGTTTCTGCACATGTTACCGGTAAGTATTTAATATACAACAATTACAAATTGGTCCACAACATGAACATAGAATTTCTTGAACTCAGCACCTGAACTTAATTTCTAGGCAGTGTATCTGCCCTGCCACCCCATGACAACCAATCCATGGAGGAGGTAGGCATGAAAATAAATATAGTCCTTAAGAAATAGCTTCTTCATTTCTCAACCATCTTAAAAAACTTGATGTAAAATTCAATATTTATTGTTCAGTTTAAAATGTGATAACATATTTTCAATGTTATATATTCATTGAATATATCAAAGTCTCTGAAAACCAAAAACAGAAAATATGCTGACTTATTTTAAAATTAAGCATTTTAAACATTAATGGGATTTACTCTGGGGCAGTTTAAAATTGTAAAAGAGTTATAGACTTAGGAATTATTATTAAAACTATTAGGCTAAGAGGCAGGAAAAACTTTTGGGGTGATGGTAACATTCTGTATCTTGATTGTGGTAGTGGTTTCAGTGGGAGAATTATCAGTTAAAAATTACTCAGTTTTTCACTTTAAATGGTTATAGTTTATTGTATGTAAACTACACTTCAATATAATTGTTTTAAATATCCTATATGTATCTTGAACTTTGAGCAACTGATGAGCAGAATAAACAGATCTACAATTTCAAAGATGACACTCAAAATTTCAATGCTTACCCCAAATCAAAAGCTTTTCTTAATTCCAGAAAGCTCAAGATTATTATTAGTAAATCCAACCATAAAAATTATAATCAATAGGAAAGCAATTAGGGATTAAATATTGAATATATCAACATATTTTGATTTGTATCAAGAAATCTTAACAGCACTTTATTTTATTGTTTGGTTCTAAGGAAATAATTCTAACTTTGAACCTCTACAAGTCTGAAATGTAATTTTACTATGACCAATTGGCACATAATAGTGATTCAGCCCAGTTAAGTGAATATGCCTCATAGAGGTGATCATTATTATAGTTCAGGCTGATCAAAGACAATCGTTTGGTTGTTGTTCTTCATACAATTAGCGTATTTATCTTTTTTCATCTTCCTAAATTTTTTCTTTTATCAAGGATAAAATGAGATAAGGCTATCATGAAACAACTACAAATTATAATAGAGAACACCCCTTGGTATTTTTATTCCAAATATAGATTTTAAGCCCATGAAGACGCTTGCTAATACTCAGCATGCTTCTGGAATACCTCCTTCTGTGACTAGGGGATATGACATCAGTTATTCTTCACTTAAACGAGATACAGTGAGGAGTAAAACCATCATGTATCACACTCTAGAACTAAAGATAAATCATCTTGAACATGTGGTATTATCATGTAATACTACCATTTATTTTGTCAGACAATAAAGCGTTCACTGTAATATCTCTTTCATGAAAATGGACTCTACATAACTATTTGTATAGTCTTTCCATTTTACTGCTTTAGTTTTATAAGCCCCATCTTTTCTGGATCTAAGAACTGGTAATGGGTTTCCTTCTTTATTCTCTTTTTCTGACCATTAGTAAAATGTACTTCTCTAATTTGGCTCTCCACAGTACCATATGTTTGTTTCTTCATAAAAGGTAGAAAAGAGATTTTGGGTAATGCAGTCCTCCTTTTCCACTTACCTTGGCTCTGCCAGTACTTTGAAGAATGTGCACCAAGGCACAAGCTAACTCCTCCTTATTTTTCACACTAATTACTGGTTCAAGGACAGAACACAGCATGGTGTAGTTGCTGGTGACAAATTCTGCAAATTCTTTGTATTGCTCCATAGGCAGAATGGTGATAGTTTGGAAACGTGATTTAATCCGAATAGAAGGTCCTCCTGTCTTTCCTTTGTTGGGTGTAGGTGTACTCACTGGATACCACTTTTCTATAAATTGGCGACCAGTCACACTGGCAGTGGGGATGTTGACTAGCCCTACATAATTATTCTTGTCCTTTTTTTTCTTTTTTTCCACATCTTTATAAATGTGAACTGTGATGCTATGAAGAGGTGGAAGGCTATAGAATTCAAAATGTTCACCCCAGAAAATATTGTCTGCTTTGGTCTTGCTGGTTGTACGAGCAAAGAGGGTATCGTCAAGGCACAGTTCACAGAAATATTTCTTTTTAGGGGCGAGGTCCTTGGCTTCAATGATCCATAAACGAAGAACATTTTCAGCTCG
Source organism: Craseonycteris thonglongyai (assembly GCA_004027555.1). Lineage (NCBI taxonomy): Eukaryota > Metazoa > Chordata > Mammalia > Chiroptera > Craseonycteridae > Craseonycteris > Craseonycteris thonglongyai. The sequence goes on along the minus strand of PVKE010013247.1, from coordinate 29,948 downwards.
TCTGCAATTGTCCTATAAAGAGGTAACAAAGCTGAATTTGAGAGCTGAAATCCCAGAAAGACAAAAATTTCCTGTTAAAATAGGTGATGTTGATTATATAATTTATTTTATAGGTAATTAATAAATAATGAAAGAGATTGCTATCTCATTGTTCAGGATAACAGCAAGCTCTAAACAAGAAAGCATCAGACTCTTATTAGAGAGCCATATATATTCCATTTTATTTGGGTTAAAAAATATCATCTTGTAATATAAGTTCTCAGATAGTTAGCCTAATGGCAACTGGACTAATGTCTGCAAATAACAAAGAGATATGTAGTTATGAAATTTGTGTTCTAGTCCTATTTCTATTATGTACTATCTTCTGACTTGGGTAAGACAATTAACTTCTAGGAGCCTTCTTATCCACACTGGTAAAATCATCACAATATCTACAATAAGATTATTTTGAACATGAGATGGCATAATATGCAAATCAGTTTAACAAGCGCTATAAAAATTAAGGTATCATTACTGCATTTATCTTCTATCAATTTACCACTTATAGAGTTACACATGTTTTAGACATTCAAAGTCACTATTACCTTATTTGGTTGCACTGTCCTGCGAAGGTTTTCCATCCACTTATCTCTCTCTGAGGCAGAGTTACAGCTGAAGCATTTACTTCCACTTAAATAGGTAACCTTCAATGTAAAGATTAGAGATAAGGAAAAGAAAACAGGGTTCAGGGGCTCTAGTCTCCTAGTTGTGTCATTTAAGAGCTAGGGATACGCTATGAGCCCAATTCCCACTATAGGAAACCAAAATGACATTTTCCAGCTTTGTGATTTCTGTATCTATGTCTATATCCACCTTTGACTTTGCATCCTCAAAGATGGACCCTTAGGAAAACAATGGCCACTGAGAATTCAGCTCAGGAACCTAAAACTGTTCAAAAAGGTTGAACTTATCCTTTTGAGAAGACCAGCGAGGGAGATCCAAGATGATGAAGTAGATAAACACTATTCCTGCTTTATCACACAAACATTAAAATTATAACTAAATTATAGGACAACCATCCTGGAGAACCATCTGAAGTCTAGTTGAACAGAAGATTTATAACTAAGGATACAAAGAAGAAGCCATGCTGAGACTGGTAGGAGGGGCAGAGATGCAAAACAAGTGGGCCCCAAACCTCTCTGTGGCAGTTGAGAATCAGGAGGGATGATATCTTGACCACAGTGCTGGCGCTGGAAAGATGAGCCCCACAACATCTGGCTGTGAGAGTCAATGAGGATTTTGACTGTCTGGGTGGGACAGAAGGCTGTGGGAAACCTCTTAAAGTGCCCTGGCCGACTCAGTCACTTGCAGGCACTTACCCTGGGCTCTGGCAGGGAGATGCTAACTCAGAGGGGCATTGGAGGCATATAGGAGGCAGACAGAGGTATGTGGTTTTGGGGAAAAGGCTGGAGAACAGTTGCCACTTTTCCTGAGTGAGGTCCTCCTCCTGTTAAGCCATCAGGTGGGTACCATCTTTCCTATGTTGTGCTTGTCCCCCAAACTGCCAAATCTTAACCTGATTGGTATGGTGAGCTCCACTTGCTTCACCTGCTGACTCATTAGTACCCCATCCTACCCAACACCAGAAGTATTTTCTTCAGTAAGCAGCCAGATCCACACACATTGCAATCTTTCTTGCAACATTATCGGAGTTCCCAGGTGCCAGTAGGGAAGTGACTGGCCTCAGTGTGCTCTGAGACTTTTGCTGAGCAGCTCAAGGAATAGCGCTGGCACCAAACAAGAATCTACAGGAGTACCCAGCATAGGTGATCAGAAAGACTGCCAGGCATACTGTTTTAAACAGGACAGAAAATAACAGTACTGTCCTGTTTCAAATGATATGTATGGTCAGCCTACTGACACCTTGAGTTTAGCTCATTGAGACTAGGCTGACCATACATACCATTTGAAATGGGACAGTATGGTTGTTTTCTGTCCTGTTTAAAATGGTATGTCTGATCAGCCTAGCCAGGGCCCTACAGGGAACCTATTACATAAAACTACTCATCAATACTGGGAGACATAGAAGATCTACCTAATACATAGAACAAACAGAGAAAAGCATCCAAAATGAGGAAACAAAGAAATACATCCCAAATGAAAGAACAGCAAAAAACAAAACAAAACAAAAAACACTTCAGGAAAAGAACTAAACAAGATGGAGGCAAGTAACCTACCAGAGACAGAATTCAAAACAGTGGTTATAAGGATGTTCAAGGAACCTAGTGAAAAAGGTTAATATAGAGATAGAAAGCATAAAAAAGAACAAAGAAACCACAAAAAACAACCAAGCAGAAATAAAGAATACAATAACTGAAATGAAGAATGCAACAGAAGGAATCACTAGCAAATTAGATGAAGCAGAGGCTCTAATCAGTGATTTGGAAGAATGGGAGCAGAAAACATCCAATTAGAACAGCAAAATAAAAAAAAGAATTAAAAAGATGAGGATAGTTTAAGATTCCTCTGAGACAACATCAAGCATAACAATATTCACATCATAGGCGTACCAGAAGGCGAAGAGAGAAAGTAAAGAATTAAGAACCTATCTGGAGAAATAATGACTGGAAACTTCCCTAACCTGGCAAAGGAAATAGACATAGAAGCCCAGGAAGTAGAGAGTCCCAAACAAGATGAATCCAAACAGGCCCACACCAAGGCACATGGCAAAGGTTAAAGGGAAAGACAGAATCTTGAAAGCAGCAAGAGAAAGGCAACTAACTGGCAACTTACCAGGGAGCTCCCATAAGACTGTCAACTGATTTCTCAATAGAAACATTGCAGCCAGAAGGGATTGGTAGAAAATTATTCAATGTGATGAAAAGCAAGGACCTACAACCAAGATTACTCTATCCAACAAGGCTATCATTCAAAATTGAACACATAAAGAACTTCCCAGACAAGAAAAAGTTGAAAGAGCTCATCATTACCAAACTAGTATTATAAGAAATATTAGAGGGACTTCTTTAACATGGGAAAAAAAAAAGGCAAAATTATGAATAAAATGGCAATAGTTACATATCTATCAACAATTACTTTACTTTATATTGATTAAAATCTCCCATCAAAAGACATGGATGGAGGGCATTGTGCTGAATGGAGTGTCAGACAAGGAAAGATAGATGCAAGTTGATTTCTCTTATACATGAAATCTAAAGAAGAAAACAAACAAACAAAACTGAAACTCACAGATACAGAAAACATTTGGATGTTTGCCAGATGAAAGTGAGAGTGAGGGTGTGGGTGAAAAGGGGTAAGAAATTAAGAAGTACAAATTGGTAGCTACAAAGTAATTATGGGGATATAGGGTGTAGCATAAGGAATACAGTCAATACTACTGTAATAACTATGTACGGTATCAAGTGGGTACTAGATTTGTTGGGGTGATCATTGGGAGGGGGTTGGGCTCAGGCTGAAAAAAGTGAAGGGACTAAGAATTATAATTGGGAGAAGTTGGGATGGTTTAGTGCAGGGGTGGGCAATCGTTTTGGCTCGGGGGCCGCTTTGTGGAAACGAAGGTTAGTGGAGGGCTACACCTTTCTAAATGATTGCATTTATTAGTTAACTTGGCATTTCAGAAAAGATTTACATTGTATCATAAAAATCCGATGTCTTGATGGGCCGCCAAAAAACCTGTAGTGGGCCACATGCGGCCCGTGGGCCGCAGTTTTCCCACCCCTGGTTTAGTGGATTAAACACTCGCTTTGCAGCCCGGGGGACCAAGTATCGAATCCTGGTCCCGGCCTGTATGGACCCATATGCTGAACTGAGGTGTGCTTCCCATGTGGGAGGCCCTCAGCCCAGTTCCTGCCCTGCGCGGCCCCCACCCACATGTGTGGAATGAAACAATGTTGAAAACTGATGACATACAAATATGGAGACTGCTCTGGGCCCTCCCCCTTCTCTCTGTCTCTGTCAAAAACAATAAAATCTTAAAAAAAAAAAAAGAATTATAATTGGTAGTTACAATATAGTGATAGGAATATAAAGTAAAGCATAGGAAATTAAATGGTAATAACTGTATGTAGTGCCAGGTGGGTATTAGGCTAGTCAAGGGAATCACTTCTTAAATTATATAAATGTCTAATCACTATGCTGTCCACCAGGGTTGTCCAATCTTTCAATCTTTTGGCTTCCCTGAGCCACACTGGAGAAGAATTGTCTTGGACCATGCATGAATTCCACTAACATTAATGATAGCTGACGAGCTAAAAAACAAATTGCAAAAAAAAAATCACATAATGCTTTAAGGAAGTTTACAAATTGGGAATGCTTAGATAGCTCAGTGGGTTAAGGGCTTGCTTTGCAGCTGCGGGTCCAGGGATTGAGTCCCAGTCCCAGCCCCAGCCTGTGTGGACCCACATGCTGAGCTGGGGTATGCTGCCCTTGTGGGAGGCCCCCAGTTCAATTTCCTCCCAGAGCATGCTTCCCATGCGGGAGGCCCCCAGTTCGGTTCTTGCCTGGGTGTGCTTTCCATGCAAGAGGCCTCTGGCCCTGTTCCCACGCTGCATGGCCCCACATCCACCAGTGTGGAATGAAACTGTGTTGAAAACTGATGGATGATGTGCAACTATAGAGGCTTCTCTGGGTCCTTCCCCTACTCTCTCTCTCTCTCTCTCTCTCTCTCTCTCTCTTTCTCTCTCCCCATCAAGCAATAAAGCAAACAAACAAATACAAAACAAAAAAAACAAACAAAAAGAAAGTTTACAAATTTGTGTTAGGCTGCATTCAAAGCTGGTGGGCCACGGGTTGGACAAGCTTGCTATACATCTAAAATTAATATAAAATGATGTTGAATAAAAAAAAAGGAAGAGGTGATATATACTTACACACATACAATGGAATATTACTCAGCCATAAAAAAACCAGAAAACAAAAAACAAATAAACAAAATTACAAAATCTTGCCATTTGCAACAACCTGGTTAGACCTAAAGGGTACCGTGGTGAGTGTAGTAAGTCAAACAGAGAAAGACAAATTTCATATGGTTCCACTAATATATAAAATTAAAAAAAAAAAATAACAGAACAGAAACAGACCCATAGATACAGAGAACATTTTGATGGTTGCTAGATGGGAGAGGGGTTGAAAAGGTGAATGAAAAAGGGAAAGAAATTAAGAAGTACAAATTCATAGTTACAAAATAGTCAAGGGGCTGTCTGTAAAGTACAGCATGGGGCATACAGTCAATAATGTTGTAACAACTATGTATGATATCAGATGGGTACCAAATTTATCAGGGCAATGACTTCATAAGTTATATAAATGTCTCATTACTATGTTATACACCTAAAAACTAATATAATATTGCATGTCAGATGTAATTGAAAAATAAAAAAATTGTAAAGTGGGGATAAAAAACCCTTTCAGCTTTCAGGCCACATCTTAAATTATCTTCAAATACTAATATGCTCAGTTCTGAGTAAATTAATAAAGAAATTACTAAAAAGGGAACAGAATCTCTAAAACAGCTTATCCAATTTTCTGGGACCACCTTCACTGTAATATTATATAAGGGCACTAGATGAAATTGAGAAGAGTTACCAGTATTGGATTACTGTCTTTAGAACCCATTTCTCCTCCACTACACAATCTATTTGTTGATTTCTATCCAGTCTTTAGTAGGTTAAATGACCACTATTATCACTGTCCTTTAAAAATGACACATGTTATCTATATATCTAGCACTTAACACTGGGCTTGGTATATAACCTGTTGAACTGAGTTCCACAAATACAGGAAAGTTCAAGTGACTTATAAAAAGAACACTACCAAATGACCTTTCCAAATTGCTAAGTGTGCTGACATAGTAACTCAATTTCAGGTTATATAACCTAATGAATCAGATCAAATTATATATTCTGATCTAATATGGTAGCTATTAGCTACTTATGACTAGTGAGCACCTGAATTGAATGTAGCTAGTCCAAACTAAGATGTGCTATAAATATAAAATACATATGAGATTTTGAAGACTTAGTAGCCCTTCCTCAAAAGAATGTAAAAACTTTCATTGATAATTGTTATATTAGTTACATGCTGGAATGGCAAAAGGCACTTTTTTTCATTCAAGATATTAGGTACCTGCAATGTGTCAGGGACTGGGTGAGGTGCAGGGGGTTATAAAAATAAAAAAGACGTGGCCCCAGATTTTTAACTGCCCACGTTGTAGTTATAAAAACTATGTTTTGATCCCTTTCCTTAAAGAATCATTAAAACTGGGGGCTTAGAGTTTCAAGAGGAAAATGATAACAGTCAGTGATTCCTCTATCAATAAGAACAAACTGAAATACATATTATTTAATATCATTGTTAGTCTTGTGACCTCTGCTGAGGACATACTAAGAACCCATTGATTTTGAAAGCAGTTTAAACCAAAAGGAATGAGAAGCCAACATTAATAACTTTAATCATCAGTATAATTAGCTTAATAGATTTCCAAACTTTTCCCTGTAATTTTCAATACCTGGAAACCAATTAAAATGATCAAATCATCAATACCATAGTAATTACATCACAGAATTACTAGATAGAAAATCCTCCTATTTTTATGTTTGTACCTCAAAGCAGAAGTCCTGCCCAAGGATGCTACTATGGAGTGGTTTCACTGACACAGGCTCCCCTCTACCGAGGTCCAAACATTCCACTGCACTGCACGGGCTCAGCAAGGACTCATGGGAACGGGACTCCTTCAGTTTAGGCAGCCCACGAGACCTAAGTGTAGAAACATATTTAAGACAGTGTAACTACTTGGTTAACAAAGAAATGAAGGTCTAATGCAATGGAGGTTAACAAATGTATAAATGCCTAAGGAAAAAAATAAATGAGGATCAAATTAATAGTTAATCTGTAATAACCATAATAGTAATCATATTCATGTAGCACATATAAACCACATATATAAAGGATCTGGCAGAAGTAATGCCCCTTTTTTATGAGCTGGTAATCTGTACCAAAACTTTTATTACAAAATCATAAGCATGTAATTCAGTAACATAACAATATCATACTCAAGAGCACTATATGACATTTTAGGTGTAATGTTCAAATTGCTGTCCATCTCATGTGAGACAAAGCAAGTCTTACAATGTTATGGTGCTACTTCTGTCGGGCCCTGTGTTTGTGTGTGCGCACTTTTTTCCTTATTAATGCACAAAATGTCCTATAATTTTACTTGTCTCAAGGAAGCTCAAAGCTCCACTACAGACACTGTTTTTATCTCACTCCTGTCTTGGACATGGAGAAATATATACTATTTAAGGTTATCTCATAGTCTTATTTATGCAAAGGTCTTATCAAAAGACATTGTTTCCTTTTTTTCATGCTATAGCTTTATCTTCTTTTATCACTGATAAAATAAAAGTGGCTAAATCTTCTGTTTCTTTCTGCTTTGGCAGACTAAACACACACACACACATACACTCACTTCATTCACTCACACACACTTAAAGCCAAGCTTTTCAGCATAAGACTCTGCCTTTCCAAAGGTCTGATTTCCATCTCAATATGACATTTCTTTTCTGGCAAGCTTTTAGTTCTATCCATGCTTTACTATATAAATATGAATAAAGAATAAAATGCCTTGAAGAAACCTCCCACCAGCCAAAGAAATGCTCAGACTCTCATAGAACAGATCTTTGTTAACACCCTTCAGGCATCCTGACTGATCTGGTTTCCTAGCTTTTTAAAAAAAGAATGCTGGCAATCATGGCTCTTGTCACGACAGGAGCTAGAACTTCACTGCCTTCCTCTTGGAAGAATTAACAAAGTCAAACAATAGAAAGCACAGTATTCTTGAATACAGAATTGAATGGCCAGGCAGTTTCACTCCATAATTATAGTATTTATTGACTGAAATACCCAGAGTTAAACACATATATTTTAAGCAGAAGTACCTAGTAATAGGGATAAAAAGAAATGCCTTGTGTAAAGACATTTGTTTTTATAAAACATTAAATTAGCAGCTTCATTCATTTCTTTGAAACAACCACATTAACATTATAAAGATCTGAAATACTTGATGTCAAAATGACTTACAGTTAAATTATAAAGTAATGAGATGTAGGAAAGTTAGCATGAAAGGTTGCTCTTTCCCTTTTTCCATTCTAACATCATTTAATCAAATTCCACACAGTAAGAAACATCTTAAGCAATAAAATTTTAGTCTATCCTTTCTATACACAAAAAACCAAGCATCATTTAATATTTAGAGTAAAAAATGTGCTCTTATATTCAGTAGTCTTTTTAAGGTCAAAATGTCAAATTATATATATCATTGATAATATAAAGTACACACAAAAGCCACGTAATGTTTTGTACATAAAAACATAACAATGTAACAGCTCTACATTGATTTCTTTTTGTTCTTTTGGATAAGACAATGACATGCTATACACTGCAAAACACAGCCAATACAAATAACTAAAACAATTTCACTTTAATGTAATTACCACATAACCTTTCCCAATACACTTATTCAGCCTGGCTGAGGCAACAGGATACTGTAATGTTTCTTAACCACATACAAAACACAAAGCGTAGCCCAATTTTCTCAGGAGGAGTTGTTTGGAGCTTCCCATGTTCTGACAGTGAGCCTCTCAACAGGAAAAAAAAGACATATTTAAAATAGAAGGAGGTGTGACAAAAGGCTTACATTTATTTTTAAAATTTTCTAGTAAAATATCCTAAAACAAATATTAATTTCATTTCAAACACAATAAATATCTACCTACATGAAGCAATTGTACAGCCATCCAGCAGTGCAACCCCAAAGCATAGCAGTGTCACGTGTTCCAGAATGTACAGCAAGTCACTCTCGCAACTACATCTCAGAAAACAACTCTGTTTAGAAGCTAAGAACCAATAGAAGATGGTTCTTCTGCTGCCTTCAGCTACTGATAATACCTTTAGATACATGTTTTACAGGCATAACTTCAAGTCTCAGTAGAAGCAGATCAGAAAGACAAACAGAATATGAAGTCATCTTCCAAATGGATGGCAGAATAGTAATATTCCTTCTCCCCTTCCTCGGGCTGCATCAGGCCCCTTAGGTAACACAAACAAGGTTCCTGAGCTCCAGGCTGGCCTGTTGCCATGGTGCTGCACCTATAAGGAGATCAGAGCTGAAGCAGAGGGAGAAGCTGCGGCTTGAAGGGCTCAAGGACCATACTCTGCAAGCTTGACCATTTAAGACAGAAAGAAAGGAATGGCAAGGCCCCTACCCATTTCCACTAACAATTTCTCAGTCAAAGGCTGTAGAAAAAGAAACTGAGGCAATCTGGGGGTGGAGGAGAATCTCTTCACTCTACCAGGGAACAAAGCTGAGAAGCTCTTGCTTGTTCATATGTGATCCCCAGCCACTACTAGAAGGTATTTGCTACATTCCACCTTGCAAATAAAATACAATCTTTCTCTCACAACTGTTCTATTTCCTGTGTGGTGCTTACCCTAGTATAATGTTTCTAGGTACGATTTCATATTATCTGGGTTATACATTCTTTTTTATTTTGAGGAATGTTGGATAAAATTCTTTATTTACTGTATTCCCAATGCTGAACAAATTTCATTTTGAAGCTCAGATCTAACTTCCAAATGTCATCATAAACGGGTATGACAACCAAGCCATCTATAACTGTATTTCAAAACTCCTCCTAGTTATTGAAACTGCAATTATTAATACACAGTTCAGAATCTCCTATTGTTTAGCATTTATATATGTGTGCATGTGTATACATACCTACACCCACATACCCATGAACTGAACACCAAATCACTAATATGTTCAACATTACTACTGCATAAATAAGCAAGTCCTTTTTGTACTGGGGAAAAAAGTGTCTCTGAGAAGACAGAAGTAATTCCCAGAGAAGCAGAGTTACAGTAAAAGAAAGATCAGGCAGCTGGGGAATGCCTTAAGGGGGAGACATTATTTGTGCAAATATTTCTATGTAATAGCATTAGTAACTTGAAGTCCCCTAAATCATGTTTGTTACGTCCTGTACCTTCATATGAATTGATTTTTCTTATATCTGCTAACTGGAGAGTTTTAGCAGCTCGGTATGGCAGTGTACTTCTCTAATGGAAAGGAGAATGTGGATTTGTTGAGAAAATAATATAAATTTAAAACAACTTTTCCCAGTCCATCCAACAATAGCCCATCCTTTGCCAGGGACCCTAGCATCAAAGTGGATACTGTGAATCCTTTGCTTGCTGGCCAGGATTCTCTTCCCAACCCCCTTCCCAACACCCACACTCCTACCCCATAATCCCAAACACCATGTGAGGATAATTCAGGGCTCCAATATGACTATTTCTTGGTTTAACTGGGAAACTGATTCCCAGAAGCAATTTTACTTCTAATTAAGTACATCTATGTTTTAAGGTCAGCTGACAAACTTGATTTCTGTATAACTTACAAGACCTCTAGCAATGTGATAGATAAGGATTAAAAATCTAACAGTTTTGCTGACGAAGATTACCTGCTGCTTCTGGCCTATATAAGAGATAAACTGCAGGCAGGAGAGACTTTCCATTACTTAGTACAGCGAATGAGTATTATGTTGCTTTAACCCACATGCTTATCTGAAATGAATCTTAAAGGACAAAAGTGAAGGGTGGGGACACGTGGAGGCAGCACACACACCACTGGATACCCTGATGAAAAGGAGTCAAAGAACTTTGATTAGTGCAGTGTTAAGTAAAACACAGCTGGATTTTACTCAGCTTCACCATCCAACTTTTTAAATGCCGTATTTTCCCCAAAGCACCAATGGTGCTTGGATGTGCTAACCCAGTGTGCCCCACGTTTACAGATTCAGTTCCAAACTTGGGAAACTTTTAATTAAAAATGCTTATTGCCACACAAAATTCTGTGCTCTAGCGGCGGTGAATTTCTGCTTGGCTCAGCAGTTCTGATTCCAGACTGCTTCACTGAGCTGTTGAAGGGATAGATCAGTCATAAGCTGGGTGCAGCAGCATATACTTCTATTCACCAGTATGTACTCCTAAGGCACTTTACCTCATCTGAAAATTTCCCAGGTAGTAATTAACAAAATTTGGTGTTCTAATATTCTACCAGCAGTTTACATAGTCTAATCAGCTTTTTAAAAAACTGTATCTGAGATCTCACTTTGGGAAAAATATAATGTTACTTGCTCCCTGATCTCAACTGTTCTTCCACCAGGTATCCATGAAAACATCCACCTGTGATTTTTGTTTAAAAGAGCACATCCTTTCCTGTATTATCATTCCCTCTTTGAGTTAAAAAAAGAACTAAAGAAGGGAGGGAAGGAGGAAGGAGAGAAAGAAAGAAGACAAACTGAAGCTCATTTGCCAGAGCTCTACTTGTGTACTCAAATAAATGTCCTCACTGAGGATGCTGACAGCACTGGCTGTCTGGTTCACCTGGTGCAGATAAAGCTAGCCCCTACTGCTTGTATTACTCACTGATTTTTATGTCAGCTTAAAAAACACCACACATGGGGAAGCTGCGGTGGCTCAGTGGGTTACGCGCTCGCTTTGAAGCCCCGGGGACCGAGGGTCGAATCCCGGCCCAGGCCCATGCGGATCCACATGCTGAACTGGGGTGTGCCCCCAGTTCAGTTCTTGCCGGGACCTATGTGGGAGGCTCCCGGCCCAGTTCCTGCCCTGCACAGCCCTGTGCTCGCCTGTGAAGTGAAACTATATGGAAAACTAATGTCAACTATGGAGACTGCTCTGGGCCCTCCCCCTCTCTCTGTCTCTCTCTGTCTCTGTTTCTCTCTGTCAAAAATCAATAAGATAAATCTTAAGAACAAACAAACAAAAAAACACCACACCGGCACTCACATGCAAAAAGCTATTTATGGAAACATAACATCTACTGCTAATCTTCCTTCTACCTGTTCTCAGTCTCTAGACAGGATGATCTAATGAGCCCAGATGCTAATGGTAAAAAAGGATACCGGTAGATACTTGGTAGCCTGAATTGTCACTTCAAATGAAGAAACTCTTGGAAATGAAATTTGTCATCACAGACAAAAATGACACCCAACCTATTTTGGTACATATTCACGTAAACATACAATGAAGGTGGACACAGAAGGAAGATTATAAATATTAAAACATGTTCTAGGAGGCAGAAAATTCAACTAGCCTCCAAAATGACAGACACTAGGAAACATCTCTTTATAGAAACTGTACCATATTGCAATACACCCTTTTTGTGTGTCTTTAAATTGCAAATGGAATAAACTCTACTAGTGTCTCTCAAACAATCTAATATAAACATAACTATACTGAATAAAAAACAACAACATGAAACTACACCAAACCACACTCAATAACCAATTCAACTAACATACTTGTAACATATAGTTAAAGAACGAGTGGAAAGACTCAATGTTTTTTCTTTTTCTGAATTTAGTTAGATTTTTAGTCTCATTATTGCCACAAAATTACATATAAAAGAGAAAAAAACTAATGGAGTTCGGCGACATTTATTTATTAATCGTTCCTAAATTCATGACTATTTGCTTTCCCATTAGGTTCTAGTTTGGTAAAATAAAAGAGTATATGTATGAGTCCATGTATCCATCCAATAACTCCTTGGTGTGTACTACAGTAGAGGTAGAAGTAAGGAACGCAGGAGCAAGCTCCTTGTAATTGGCTTGGCTGAGGCAAGTTTGCAGTTTTGATTAATATCTTGGACTGAACACAGATAAATTCTGAGTCAAGACCTTTTATTTAAAATAACCACCAATTAAATAAATGGACCATAGACCTAAGTATTAAAGTTAAAATAATAAAACTTCTGGAAGAAAACAGATGAAAATCACTCAGAAAACAGAAAAAGTCCCATGAACACTGTTAGTGGGAATGTAAAATGGTACAGGTACTCTGAAAAATAGTTTAACTGTTTCTTGTAAACCTACACATATACATATCTTACAACCCAGCAATTGCTCTCTTGTATATTTACCCCAGAGAAGTGAAGACCTGTGTTCAACTGTGCATAGCAGCAGCTTTATTCATAATAGCTAAAAACTAGAAACAACCAAGCTGTCCTTCAATGGGTGAACACACTCTGTTACATCCATACCATGGAATATAGTCAGCAGTTCCAAGGAACAAACTATTAATAGTTGGAACCACTTGGATGGATTTCAAAAGAATTCTATTTAGTGGGAAAAACAAAATCCCCAATCTTAAATTGTTACATATACTAAATGATTCCATTTATAACATTCTTGAAAAAACAAAACTACAAAGATGGAACACAAATTAGTGGTTGCAAGGGGAGGGGTGGGTGGGGAGGAAGGTGTGACAGTAGCTGAGGGAATTCTTTCTGGTGATGGAACAATCCTGAACCTTGACACAAGTCTATACACACGATTAAATTGCAAGGAACTACAAAGACACATAAATGTGTGCATATAAAAACTGGTGAAAAGTGCACATGTCTGTAGTGTACTTAACAGCGTACCAATGTCAGTTATCTGGCTTTGATATTAATATTATACTACAAGTTGTAAGATATCACTATTGGAGAGAGATGGGAAAAGGGTTTGCAAAACTCTCTGTACTATTTTTACAGTTCTTGTGAGTACATATATTCAAAATAAAAAGGTAAAAAATTAGTAACAATATGAGAAACTTAAGAAGCTGAGTATATTGTTCTAAAATCCCCCCTACAAATGAATCCCACACTAGGTTTTAGGAATCTCCCGACAAAGAACAAACATGCAGACTACTTTAAAACCTAGCTGTGTCAGTGAGCCTCAGAACTGAGGACATGACTTTGAAGGTTTTCATTTGAGGGACGTTTGAAGGCTGTGAGAAAATGTATCTTTACCTCAAGAGTGGTAAATTTAAGCAGCACTTCCGGAGTGAGGGGCAACCTGACAGGTGATCAGAATCCTGCAATGCCCGACAATGTAGTTTGACCACTGTTTTTCAGCATTTCCTAGATTTTCAAACTTTTCAAAGTGCATTTGAATGGAAGGCAGAATTGTCCGTCTTTTCCTGTCCCAACACCCTCCACATGACATGGCTTTAATGTGAAAACGCTGCCAATATTGATCCTAGGAAATCACTTTACTCGCTTTTATCTGATTAAATGGCTTTGGAACAATGATGACTTTGTGGCATCCTATTGATTTTACCTCTAAAATGTTCCTCCTCTCTTGTCTCTGCCTCTTCATTCCCACTGCCAGTACTCTGCTTAGAGCCTTCATTATTTCTTACAAATTGCTTTTTGCTAACTAGTCTCTCAAACTTAGCCTCTGAAAACCAAGTCATTTGAAATTCCATTGATGGATTAATCTATGCACAACACAGTTCTGATTAGGTTATTTCTTTGCTCAAAAATATTTAAACGGTTCCCATTGATTATACAATAAACTACAAATTCCTCAGCCTGACATTCAAGGACTGCCCTGTGTATGGAATATTGGGTTGAAAATAATTTCCATTAAGAATTTTGAAACACTGTTCCATTGACTTCTGGTCTTCAACATTTCTACCGGAATTCCAATGAAACCTTCCATTTCTCCCTTCATAGGTAATCTACTTTTTCTTTTTAGAAGCTTTTAAAATGTTTTTAAAGCCTCAGTGTTCTGATATGTCATGATGATGTGAACTGGTGTGTATGTGGGAGGGAGGGGGGCAGTCTTTGGTCATTTTTCATTCACTGTGGAGGAATCTTGGTGGTCTTTTCATTGTGGACATTTATGTTTTCTTGTTTGGGGAAATTTTCTTATATTATTTCTTTGACAATTTTCTCTCCAAAGTTTTGCTATGTTCTCTTTTACTAGAATATTCTGGGTTTATTTTCTCATTTTCTGTTCCACTTTCTGGGAGAATGACTTGACTTCAGCTTTTATATTTTTAATTTCCAAGATGTCTTTCATGTTTCACTGATGTTCCTTTTCTTATAGCATCTTGCTATTGTTTCATAGATGCACAATCTTATCTTTTGAAAACATTCATTATGTTTTGAAGTTAATTTTGGCTCGATTTATTGTCTGTTTCTTCCGTCCTCTTTTTTTCTTCCTCCTATTTATTGTTTTGCTCTCTGTCATTCATGTTGGGGTTTTTTTCTCAAATATCTGGAAATTCTTGGCCATCTGTTTATATTTAAGAGTAAAGCACTAAAAAGTTCCATGAAAGCTTTGTGTACTGAAATGGAGCTTGTAGATTAATAAGCTTCAGAGAGACTTCCTGGCCAACTGGTTTTTTTTGTTTGTTTTTTTTTAAAGATTTATTTTATTGTGTTGAGAGGTAAGAGAAAGAGAAAGAGAGAGAGATAGAAAGAGAGAGAGAGAGGGAGAGAGAGAGAGAGAGAGAAAGGGAGGAAGAGAGAGAGAAAGAGAGAGAGAGAGAGAAGGGGGGAGGGCCCAGAGCAGTCTCTATAGTTGTACATGGTTTCATTCCTTCCACACAGGTGGATATGAGGCCACATGGAGTCAGAACTGAACCGGGGGCCTCCCACATGGGACGTGAGGGCCTTTGCTGCCATCCCAGCAGTTACCAGTTGAACCACAGTTTAGCACATGGGCTGGCATGGGCTGGGGCTGAGAATCGAACCCTGGACCTCTAAGTGCTCAACCTACTGAGTTATCCGGCATTCGCCAGGTACTTTTTTTCCCCTAAGGTTATTTAACATTTTTATTGATATATAATTCATATACCGTACTATGAAATCTACCCATTTAAAGTGTATAGTTTTCCATACATTCAGAGTCGTAAAATTATTATCACAGTCTAAGCTTAAAACATTTTCATCACTCCAAAAAAGAAACTTCAAGTCAATGCTTATTTATCACCCCCATCCCCATATACCCACTAATCTCCTGTCTTTAAAGATTTGCCTGTCCTGGACATTTCACATAAATGGAATCATACAATATATGGTCTTTCGTGATTGGCTTCATTCAGTTAGCATACAGTTTTCAAGGATTATCCATGTTGTACCATGCAGCAGCAAGCACTTCATTCCTTTTTATGGCTGAATAATATTGCAGTGTGAATGTATTCTGTTTTGTTTATCCATGCATCAATAGATGGTCATTTGAGTCACCAGCACTTTTCAGCTTTTATGAATAATTTTTCTATAAACATTCATGTACAAGTGTTTGTGGTGACTGTGTTTTCATTACTCTTGAACATACTTGTACTTAGGAGTGGAATTACCAGCTGGGATTGTATCAGAAAAAAAAAAAGTCAGTATCTGTAGGTCTTTCTATCTGGGCTGGTTCAGTTTCTCAAATATGCTATGTGATAAATATAACGCTGGCTGCTGGCTGGCCTTCTAGACCTGGGTGGGAGGTGAAGCTTCCCTGTACTCTGGGGGTAGTTGTAAAAATCAATCTCCTTACGTCAGAGACTGCTAGTTATCTTTGCAATATCCAATTTTTCCTTCTTCCTAACAACAGATTCTTCTATTGGGGGCAACAATGTATCTACATATAACATTTCTCAGCTCCTCTTGCAAATAAAGATGACAATAAGATATAAATAGAAGTCACTAGATGGGGTTTCAAGAAAATTGCTTTAAAGCAATGGTCCCCAATCTTTTTTGGCACCAGGGACTGGTTTCATGGAAGACAATTTTTCCATGGACTGGGGGTGGGGGGATGGTTTCAGGATGATTCAAGTGTCAGATGCAGCTTAACTGTCACTTACCTACCACTCATTTATAGGGCTTTGATATGGGACTACAAGCACTTGATATATTATGGTCTCTGTGCAGTTAATCCTCTCTGCTGATGTTCATCTGTATTTGCAGCCGCTCCCCAGCACGAGCATCACTGCTTCAGCTCCACCTCAGCTCATCAGGAGTCAGACTGTCATAAGGAGCACAACCTAGATCCCTTGCATGTGCACTTCACAATAGTATTTATGCTTCTATGAGAATCTAATGCTGCTGCTGATTTGACAGGAGGTGGAGCTCAAGTGATAATGCGAGAGATGTGGAGCAGCTGTAAATACAAATGAAGCTTCACTCCCTTGCCTGTTGCTCACCTCCTGCTGTGTGGCCCGGTTGGGGACCCCTGCTTTAAAAGGAGAAAACTTAGCTGGAAGACAGGTGCCCTTTTATGGGTCCCCCTTTTCTGGAGCCTAAAACCTAGATGCTATGGCTGGAACTCCAGTAGCCACCTTGTGTTCATCCTTGATGATCCCAAAGCTAGTGGAGGAAAAAGCCTGAAAAGAACCCTAGCCCCTTAGTCCTCGATAGCCCACTTTCAGACTAATTTTATGTGAGGAAAAATTAATTTTATCTTGTTTAAACCAGTATTATTTTGAGTATCTGTTAATTAGCAGCTGATATGAATCCTAAGTGATAGACCACAGAATTTCCTTTTGCAAGAAACTATATCTGATCTTCCTCTAATTTTAAGTAATTTATCATTCAGATTTCTCCCACTTTCATCAAAGATGGAGTTGATATTTCTGTTTTTTATACTGAATAAATTTTAAGACAAAAAGCAGAAAGCTTTTTACCTATAAACTTAACTTAAAAACTGAAACTTTACCTTTCCAATCTTATTTCCTACCTCATCCTTTTACATACCATAAACTATAGTCAATGTTTCTCTTCATGGTGGATAATTACCTACTTTCTGCTTTTGCTAATTTTTTCCATTCTGAGGAAAGCTCTCTCCCAGTATCTATTTCTAAGTTCAAATTATACCTGTTCCTTAAGGTTCAACTCACAGGCCACTGCCCTCTAAGATATTTCCTGATCTGCCCTACAGGAAGTAAATTTCACTTCACCTATACCATTTCCTCCTGAACATTTCTTTTATGGACTCCTTGAGATTTGGGGCTGTATTGTCATTAGTTCTCTACATTCCATTGTAGCACACAGCCTTAGAATTTGTACACAGCTCTCACATATTAAATACATTACTGTATATCAAGAAATTACTCGGCAAAAATTTACTCTTATGCCTATGCCCCTCAATTTCACAAAGACAATTCTGAGTTTAAGGATCATCATAAATTGACCCAGCACCAACACTGGTATATTCCATCAGAACCTTAAAATAGAGTTTGACCTGCAGACCATTGGCTGGACAAACCTGGAACCAAGGGTCTTTTTGATCAATCAAGTCTGAATGTTAAAACACACTGTGGTATTTTGCACAGAAAAGCTTTCTGATCATATGTAGTAAATCTTGATTAGGTGAAATTAACTCATTTAAAACTGTTTCTCCACCACCCTGAAGTAGTAAATCAGACGTTATGAGAATAATTTTATCTTTTTAAAATGTTATGCATGAAGATAAGGTTTATGGTTATCAAAAACATTGAAGAATTCAAAATAGCATGATCACTACTTCATTATCCTGATATCTTAGGACAGAATATTTTCTTCTCTTGATAAAGGGAGAGATAAAGTGATTTACACAGCATCATAATGGGAAATTTAATGAGAAACAGATCCTGGGCTCCTTGAGTTCAGTGTTCTGATCAAAGTTCGCCAGATAAGCCACACAGAAAAAGATGGACATGTTGGACCAAATGAAACCCAAAACTTCTATATAGTTCAGGGATATGATCTTAAAATGCAAGAAAAAGGTCTGGGAGAAAATATTACCGGTAGTAACATGTATAATAGAGTTTACAATCTCTAGTACAAACGGGTCTTCAAGTAATGTCGTTTTGTTCAACTTTGTTTCATTGTAATGTCAATGAGATGGTGTAGGAACTTCACCATCTCATTAGGAACTATGGTAAAATTGGTTTTGCTATGCAATATTTTTATGCTTAAAGTTGCAGAACCTGTTCTCTGATGTCTCACTGCAATAATAAGGCACTACTCCAAATCATAAGAAAATGGACAAAGAGCTTAATAGAAGAATGGGCACAAGAATGAAAAGACAAGTCACAGAATAAGAAAACATGTGAAAAAATATTCAACTTACTAGGCATTAGAGAACTGCAAATTAAAACAGAAGAATTCCCCCTCCCACCTTTTTGTAGGAGACAATATAGCATAAAGGTTAAGAATATAGACTACAGAGCCAGACTTTTCAGATGTGAACCACAGTCCTGCCATTTTTCTAAGCTGTCTGAGCTTGCACAATTTTTATTAATTTCCCTGTCTCAGTTTTTCCATCTTTCAAATGAAGTCATAAGAGTAAATACCTTAGGGCTGTTGACATGATTAAATTAGTTTATGTATAATGTTTAGAACAGAGTCTGGCACGTAGTATACACTGTATACATGTTTATTATTACTCTTCATCCATTATATTAATAAAATGTAAATAGATAAAAGTAATCTTAATTTGTTGGCGGAAATAAAAATTAATATAGTATTTTTGAAGGACATTTTGATAAGTACATATTGTATTCCCAAGAGACTTCAGAAATCGGAACCAATTACATGGGGACAAAAAGATACATGTTTAAAAATGTTCATTACATCTCTATTTTGTGCCCTAAAAGGGAAAAAATTTAAATATCAATCAGCAGAGAAGTGAAGTTTGTACGTTACAATAAAGCTGTAGCATAATAAGAAGGCAGGAGTTAAACAGAATGATATAGTTTACATATATTGACATATACAGTTGTCCAAAACATTTATACTGAACAGCAAGTCACAAAGTAGTATGTATAATATGATCTCTTTTATATGAAAACAAGCAAAACATACATATGTGTGCCTTTATGTATGGATTTCTAAAAAGATTTGAAAATATACAAATTGTTAGTGAGGTTATGTATACAGGGAGATGGGGAAGGTGAAGAGGAACTTTAGTTTTTATGCTGTACTTATGAATTGAAACTTTAAAGATACATGTGTATTTTATTGCACAATTTACAAACTGAAAAAACTCTAGATTTACCTAGAGTTTCCACAGATTTGATATAAGAATAGAAATGTTTTGGCTACGGTACTTAGATTTAGACACTGCATACCATTTTGGAGGAAATAGCCTGACTTCAGGAATTGATGCATACAACCCAAGAAACCAGGGGTCTTTGGAAAATCTTTGGGCACCAATTCAAAGAACTCAGTTGATTAATAGTTTGTACCTTAATTCTATTTATCTGTGTCTTCAGATGATCTAAAGGCAAGAGAGCCTATTTTTTTTTAATTGTAATGTATCTCAAACTCTAGTGAGCACATCCCTATATAAGAAGAATACCGTAAAGTTATCGAAAATTTTCTATATAACAAACCTCTATAATTCAGATGGATTTAAAAAATAAAAAGGGCTGTATTAGGGATTTACTAGCACCTTTTTATTATGCTGTATTTGAGACAGAAAAATACTGCTATTCATTGATGTGGAACAATTATATGCATCTTCCATGCATATAATGCATATAATGAATTTAGATACTTGGAAAGGCTAAAAATGTGCTAATTATATAATAGCAATATAAAAGACTCTAAGAAAATATAATTTCTTGGTAAGTCAATCGTTTGAATTCGTTTAGGCTGCCTGAAGCAAAATGGAATAGAAGAGCACTTGGAAAGTAAGAAAGTGGTATTGAGTGCAACTTTAAAAAATAAAGTCCATCTGTAAAAACTATCTCCTTGTCTCCTATGTTCACACACAATGCTACAGAGCTTAGCAAACTGGCTTTTGAGTTGGGAGTGTTTTAGCTGCTCTATAATATCCTTGTTCTTAAAAACCCAATATTTTGAAAATAATTTGTCAAGCATTTTATTGAAACTTATTTATAAAATGCTTTGAATTTTTTACAGATTTATTTTTATTGTTTTTGACAGAGAGAGAGAGAGAGAGAGAGAGAGAGAGAGAGCAAGACAGAGATAGAGAGAAGTGGGAGGGCCCAGAATAGTCTCCATAGTTGCACATCATTGGCTTTTCCACATTGTTTCATTCCACAGGTGGGTGCGGGGCTGCACAGGGCAGAAAATGGGCCAGGGTCTCACCCTGGTGAGAACTAAACTGGGGGTACTCCCCAGTTCAGCATATGGGTCCACTCGGGCTGGGGCCAGGATTCGATCCTCGGTCCCCAGGGCTGCAAAGTAAATGCTTAACCCATTGAGCCATCCCAGCTTCCCTGAATTTTTACAATGATAAAAGTTGCAGAATAATGGTGATCTAAGAAAAAGATGAGAAAAAAGAAATCAGGATTTTTTAAAAATGATGATCTTAAAACAAAGAGGTAAAAAAGAGATAATGAACAACACTGTTATGCAAACTGGATAGATTTGCACATTTCACAGAGCACCTCTAATGTGTTTCAGGGAAAAGAAGAGCTGATAAAGTGGAAGTTTGTAAACTCAGTATGAGGGACAAGTTGCTTCACCTACAAAATAAGGAGAGTGATTCTTCTTGGTCAATCTATAATCTGCCATTATAGAGATTATAATCTGTATTTCTATTTTTCATGCAAATAAACTGAAAATAACGGGCTTACTAAAAGGATAAAATAAAACAAAACAGGGGGTGCCAGGATGGCTCAGCAGTTTGAGTGCTCGCCTTGTAAGCCTCAGGGTCTGAGGATTAAGTCCTAGCCCTGGCCCGTGTGGACCCATATGCTGAACTGAGGTGTGCTTCCTTTGTGGGAGGCCCCCAACCCGGTTCCTGACCTGCTTGGCCCCATGCCCACCTGTGTGGAATGAAACTATGTTAAAAACTAAGGACATACAACTATGGAGACTATTATGGGCCTTCCCCCTTTTCTCTGTCTCTCTCTGCCAAAAACAATAAAATAAATCTTAAAAAAACCAAACAAACTCAAGTATAAATAAGGGTATCAAATATGAAAGGCAGACATGAGTTCAAATCCAAACTTTCCTATTTACTAGCTGTGTGACCCTGGGCAAGTTTCTCAATCTCTTTTGTCTTAATTCCTCATCTATAAAATGGGGATAGTAATAGTAATATCTAAGGTTGTGTTACATGAAAAATTACATTAAAAATGCTTGGCACGTAGTGAGCACTCAGTAAGTACTGGTGATGTTCGTGGTATGTCAAGATACAAAAAGTACCATTAAAAATATCCCTCCTAGCACAAAGTGATTTTAGAAGGGTGTTATCCTTAGCAAGCTATGCATTTGAGGTAGTCAAGATAGTAGTCCTAATAACTGAAATCCAGGCTTCCTTTTCATACATGTCTTCTAGTTGTCACTGTAAACCAATGACTGATTCCTTATGCTATACACAAAAACAATGTAACAGCAAAGAGCATGAACTCTGGATCCAAACTGCCTGAGTGCTAATATCACTTTTACTATTTATTAAGCTGTATTACCTTAGGCAAGATTACTTAATTTCTCTGTGCCTCAGATTCTTCATCTATAAAATGGTGATAACAATAGCAATTATCTTTATAGGGTTACTAATAGGGCTATTATAAAGATTCAATAAGATAGAGTATTAAGCATCTAGTACAGTGATAAAAAAATGTTAGCCATCATTATCATCCTATATAGTCATTCTACAAGAGAAAAACACATCCCTGATCACTAGAACTTGATTCTATAGAAACAGCACAAAGGATTCTTAAATTAGTTCTTATGTATCCATATACTCTCCAATATTATAAAGTCTTAAACTGACTGGGTATTTGAGCCAACATTGTACCTTATATCAATATGAGTGAGACAAAAAAAGTATATTTTGTGTTGGATCATTCCAATTGTCATCGATGCAAGTTGGAGAAGACTAAAATGCCTTATTTGAATACCCCTGTAAAACTGCTTTTTCTGTTTTTAAGCAATTTAACTTCCTACCTGTCATCTGTATTGCGAAGGGATGGAAGCCGAAAGCTTGTGTTTCTGTCAAGCTTTGATTGGCTTTTGGTCCTCTTGATAGAGCCTTTCAGGCGCTTGCTGAAGAACCCCTAGAACGGAAAGGCAGAAGGTGATGGGATAAAGAACCAAAAGGGAACTTTGCTATCTCTGTGCTCTTTTGCACGAACTATGCAAATGATATTCAGATTTTTATAACGCAGACCAGAAACAGAATCCAGCTTTTAATTTTTTAATTTGTAAATAATAATTGCTTGAAACCACCTGGTAATGTGATGAAAATATTTTTTTCTTCTATGATAATTGGAATAATTAAACATTTTATAGCTCTTAATTTCTTAAATAGTTTCTATACTAGGTATGAGAAACTTCTAACTCTAATACTGGTAATAGGTTTTAAAAACAGTATAGAAAAAGATACTCCCTTCTATGAAGCTGTGTCAGCAATTTCCATAAAAACAGCATCCAGAGATGTCCTGAACTAAATTAAGGAAAAGCAGAAAAGAGAATACTATGTGCAAAGACCCTGAGGTGAGAAGGCACTAGTGCACTGGAGGAATTAAAAAACAAGTTAAATAATCAGTACAAAGTAATACGTTGGTAGTCTCAAAAGTGTTAACATTTTGTCTATATCAACTTGGGTATGATATTTGTAAAGTTAAGTTTTAAATGTAGCTAAACTACTTATAGGTATCATTTATGAAACCAGTGAAGCATTTAGACTTCAGAAGAACAAAGTCCTTTACAGTTTTGGGTCTCTGCACACCTCCTGCTACTTTTCACCAAACTATCTAGAGTTCCTCAAATATCATCCTAGTCTTAGCACCTGGCAAATAATGGGCTTTCAATAAAGTTTGTTCAATAAAAGAATAAATGAATGAATGACAATGGTCACTGCTTTCAAAAGAAATTCTACTGTTGGCAGATGGAAAAACATCCTATAGAAGTATATCAAAATGCCTTAGAAAATGTTGTAATTCAAAGAAAAGTATTTTGATGCATGAAAAATGACTTTAATCACCTTGAGATGATTATTAACTTATAGAAGGTATGTCAGTAAATATTTCCATAAGGAAGAAAAAAAAAACCAGTAGACTCTCAGTTAACCAGCACACATGGGGATTGGTAATGTCAGGTAAGTGTAAGTAGACTCTCTATTAACCAGAAGTTTGCCAGGTGCTTGAGTTCCGGTTAATGGAGAGTCTACTGTACTGGGCAACATCAGCATGTCAAATCTTTTATATTATATTCATTTTAATCAGTACCAAAGCCCGCTGTTTTGGGGTAAAGACTATATTAATTGGGAAAGGCGAGGTTACGCTTATCTAATAACCCTACAATCTTAGTGACATAAAACATGCTATCCTATCAGTGGGTCAACTAAGGGAGATGGGCCTGGGGATTATGCTGTCCTTTCTCAGGTACTTCAGCTAAGAGAGGCTCCATCTGTGTGCTTCTATAGTTGTTGCAGCAAGATAAAGGAAATGTAACAAATTATGTACTACTAACTCTTAAAGCTCATGTCACATTTCATTGGACAAAAAATGTCACATGACTACATTTAATTTCAATAGGTAAAGGATGTAGGATCCTATTCTGTATCCAGAAAGACAACTGGAAATATTTGGTGTACAGTAGAATGGCCTACTACAGTGCTTTTCTATGCCAACTGTTTTGCAAACACACAGGCATTGTTACTTTCATGAGAAAAAAAAATGGAAACAAACATTTAAATCAGAAGAATAATATTGCTGACTAAAGAAAAATGCTGATATTATTTCTTGTTCTTGTAACCTAAAGATAAGGGTAAAAACTTCTAGAAAATAACACACAGACATAAATCCCTAGGCTGTTCATAATTCTCTAGGCTGTGTTTTTACTATAGGTGTACAGAGATTGATCAGAGGGAAGAAAACAAGGCTATTTTTTAAAGTACTATATTTCATAGAGATAGGCATTTGTCTGATCTCCTGTACAATCTTAGTATTGTTAAAGAAAGTCACCGCCATTTGTTCTCCAGGGCAAAGACTTCCATTTACTACTGTCTAGGATTCAATCAAGATGAGTCACATTCACTCTGAAATATAGTCAGCAAACCAGATCTATGTTTATAGAACTGTATTAGGACCAATGATGGCAGACTCAAAAACCACTGGCCTAGGTTGAGATCCAGCCTAAGGACTCAAACAAATACCATATACAAATACATTTCTAACAAAAATACAGTTAAGCAGTTAACTGAGAATGCACTAGTAGGGAATGCTGGGATGGCTCAGTGAGTTGAGTGCTCGTTTTGCAGCCCAGGAGTCCGAGGATTGTATCCCAACCCCAGCCTGTGTGGGATCATATGCTGAACTGGGGTGTGCCCCCCACTGTGGTTCTCGCAGGGGTAATCTTCCCATGTGAGAGGTTCCTAGGTCGCAGGGGCGTACCTCCCATGGGGGAGGCCCCTGGCCTGGGATGGAGTGAAACTATATTGAAAACTAATGATGTACAACTGAAGACTGCTCTGGGTCCTCCCCCTTCTCTCTGTCTCTCTGTCAAAAACAATAAAAAAAAAAAGAAGAATGCACTAGTAGATGTTCAGTCATATAGGACTTTAACTTTGCCTTTTGTGGCACTTAATCCATTGATACATTTATTTCCTATTTGTTGTAAAGCTCTGTACCAGGTACTGTAAAAGAATCAAATATAAAAAATCCCCCACAAATTCTACCTTCAAGGAGCTTATTCTTTAATACAGGATTTAGAAACTAAACATAAATATATTATGATACAATTAGGAAGGTACATGTTCTTAATGCCTGGCATATTTAATCACAAAATAATTTTTTTGAATCTAGCGCACTACTGATTGTAAGTCACACATTTATTTTATGTCTGCTAAGAAAAAAGCTGCCCATTAAAGTAACACTGCTTTATCACTTAGACTTTTTAATTTTGTATTAAAGGAGGAGCTTTTACAAAACTTATTCAGGCAGCTTTTATCAGATATCACACATATATACATAAAAAGAATATGTGTAGAGCAAATTGGTTAAGATATTCCTAATGCTTCTTTATTCTTCTGAACTACTTTTTGACTCAGACACATTGTTGTTCATGTTTTTCCACATAATATCATCCTGCATTCTTTTAAGAATTTTGATGACAAAGTATATCTTAAAAGAGCAATCTACAGAGATGTTATAAAGTGAAAAATGTGCATCTTAGAACTGATGAAACATGGTATTATTTTAGAGAGGTATATAGAAAATGATTTTAAGAATTCAGAGAAAGAAGAGGGTACATCATCTAGAGAAATAAAGAGAAGTTATATGGAAGAATTGGAATATACTGGATCCAGAAGGGTACACAGAATTTGCATTGCGGGGTGCTGAGTAGCAAGGGTATTGTACAGAACACAGCATGAGAAATGGTATGAAGGTAAGAATACATGTCCTATGAGTATACATTAAATAGACTTAGCCTGGCTGCTATATGATTAGGAGTAGCAAAAATAAGATTGCAAAGGTGGTTTGACCAGCTATTAATATATAATTATTGATCCCATTGGTCCTTACACTTTTGAGGGAAGGTATAATGCTGTATCTATCTTAAAATCTACCATAGTGTCTAAACCTTAGTTAGTGGTCAATAAATACCTGATAACTGTATGGTACATGAAATTATGGTTGTTTTGAGAATACAGATAAGAGAAAGTTTAAGACAGCTCAGAGGAGTCAGAGATATTTCACGGAGGTAGAAGAAGCTGTTACACACAATTCTGTTTTGGTCTTCATGATATGACTGAAACATGGTTTTCACTTGAGAATACTGTTTAGCTTAGAGCCCTATCTGACAAAAATTTTTTATTCTCTCCTGCCCAATATTTGGTGACAACAGAAAGAAGTGCTGGAATTTTCCAAGCTTACCATGACAATTTCCAAACCATTATTCCATAAAATAAAGCTTTGGAGTAAAGAATTTCTTTGAAAATCACACCATCTTGATTTAGCATCCTTTATCATTCTTTGCTGTTATCATAAATTAATCTCTTTTACTCTCCTTTATTCACTAAGGACTTTAGCCTCTAGCTTGCAATATTACTCTCTCTCTCTTAACTCTTAACAGCACACTAGGAAACAACCAGGTAGTGATCCATCTAATATCCTAGCTTCAAAACTCCTTGACTCTAATAATCTTATCCTCCTCTCCCTCCACCCTTTCCTTGAGCCACACCCTAGATCTTATGATCCATCAGAGAACCTCCACCTCAGACATCTTAAACAGTAATATTCTTTCTGGCTTTATTTCCTGGTCATATATCTCTTTCTCCCTGTACACATGCTCTTCAACCTGACAGAAACCTCCAGTCTCTTGACCACCCCATTTGCTCCCTGTCCCTGGTTTCTTCTCTATCCAATCTGGACCTCATGGCCAGTATTCTGAAGCTATTCAATCACAAACAACATCCACTCTCTTAATGATCAGCTATCCAAAATCCAAACTAGATCAATGTTTAAATTCTGTATCATGATCAAACTGTTCAGGAAGATCACATAGCTGAATAGTCTGATGATGCCACTAAAAATTCACTGTCTCCAAGCCAGGCTGGACCAACCAGGCACTGAGACTTCCAGCACTATTACCTGCTCTGGGAAACTGCCCACTTCTGAGCAAGTCCTTACGTAAAGGTCAGTATGCTTTGTATCATGCAATTCTTCTACCCTGGCTATAGCTGACTGGCCCAGAGCAGATAACTGGCATAAAGATACCTAAAAGAGTGGTTGTGGTAAGAGTTCTCCTTGTAGAATGTGGTTTCATCTGGTAGCTACTAACCAGTTAGCATGATCCCTGGCAATTCCCGGCTTCATGTTTTACACTCTAGCAACTCTAAGAGACTATAGCTCTCTATGTTCACTTCGCTTCTCTGCTACTATTCTATTCTCCTTGCCTGGCCAAGTTATCCTTTCAGACTCAGCTCAGGGATGATCTCTTCCTGCATGTTTTTTTGTGACATGACCCTTCTCTAGATTAGGTGCCTCACCTCTGTGCTTCCAAGTATCTATAGAGATAGCCTTACCTTTACCACACTGCATGCCAACTTATGTGTCAACAGTATTCCCTACTAAATTCTGGACTTCTCAGAGAATGGACTAAACAATCTTTGCCTTCCCAGAGCAGGTCTGATGTTTGGCATTAACTAGGGGCTCAATAAATGTTTGTAGAACTGAAATAAAATAAGCAGTGAAATGAATAAAAGCCACCGAGGCATTTCTTCTATAAGCACCACCATGGAAAGAACAGAGAACTCTGAATCAGAAAATGTGGCTTAAAATCCTGGCTCCAATTTCTCCTAGTTGAATGACTTTCAACAAGTCACAACTTCTAAGTTTCAAATTTCTCGTCAGTAAATTAGGATTAAAGAATCCTTTATCTAGGACCATTCCAAAGAATAAGATAACTAAATGCAAAAGTACTTTCAAAATAATGGAAAATGGGTACCTTTAAGTATTCATTGAATATGAAATTTGGGTGAGAAACTACTGAATAGGCTAAGTGGAATCATGGATTTTCCTCCTGGAAACGACCACAACAAAGGAAGGGAAGGAAACTAGAAATAAGTTCCATAATAGCAGGGGTTTGGGGCTGTTTTGTTCAGTGATGTATGACAGTGCCTATAGTGATACCTGGTACATCATAAGTATTTCATAAACATTTGTTGACAGAATGAATTTACTGAAGGCTTTTTGGGTATCAAGCATTGGTCAGGTGCTTTCCAATATGTACCGTAATACCATTTTTTCGATGTGACAGTGCTACAATGCAGGTATTCAATAACTTGCTTTAGGTAATGCTCTTAATAAATGAGGAGTTAGGATTTAAACCCAGTATATTGCTAATATTTAAAGTTTTATTCATTCATGTATTTACTGAGTACCTATTATTTGCCAGATACTTGAGGCACTTCAAATATATCAGTGAACAAAACAAACAAAAATCTTTGCCTTCATTAAGTTTACATACTAGTGGAATGAGACAGACAATACACAGAGAACATAACAACTTATAGTAAAAGATAAACCATATAGTAAAAGATAAACTATAAAAAGCTGAACCATACAAGAGGGTTGGGAACATAAAGTGGTCATGGTAAGCCTTCTGGAGAAAGATCACATTGAGTAGAGACTGGAAGGAGGTGTTTCAGCCTGCAGATATCAGAAGAGAAAAGCATTCCAGGTGTAGCAGTAGACTGGGCAAAGGCTTTAAGGCAAAAGCCTACCTAGTATGCTCAAGAAAGGGCCAAGAAGTCCGTGTGTCTGGAGTAGAGAAAGCAGTGGGAAGGGCTGTGGGAAATGAGGTCAGAGAGAGGCAGGATGGTGTTGATCCTCGTAGTGGAGTAGGGGGTGACAGCATGAAGATTCTATAGGCCATTATAAGGACCCCACTTTTACTTTGATTTATAAGGAAATTAACAATGAGAGACAAGACCATTCAAAGCAGTCATAAATAAGCATTTGCTTTTTGGAGAAAAATAATTTTAGTTATGAAAATAGAAATGTGTACTGATTTAATATGGTTTTGTGCACAAATATGCAATAGACAAACAGTGTATTTTCTTCAACTACAGTAGGTCAATAGCTGAGATACAGAGAAGGCATCAGACTTTGCCCAGGTCACACAGCTGCTAAGTGGCAGAGGAGAACTTCAAGCCCAGGCAACCTGACTTTGGAAATCCTGTTTCTTAACCTCTATGCTATGAGTATACAGTGATCCCTCATTTTTCACGGTTAATGGGGACCAGAACCTTCCGCGAAAGCTGAAAAACCGCGAAGTTGATTGCCCCTAGGAATTTTCGTGTATGCGGGTACAAGAATGTTTTAAATATGTAAACAGTATTCATACTTTACTCATTTAAGACAAAAATGACAACAGTATACGTATTTACTTAAACGTGTCAGTGCTAATTAATAAGGTTAATTACAAAACCTTATACAGTAATAAACATGAATCAACATTGCTTTCTTAGAGAGGCGAAGAGTCTTGTGTGGGTGGCGGAGGAGAGGCCCTCACGTGACTCGTAGAAGCTTTAGGCTCACTCGGAGACTCTTCTGCTGGAGGCGCTGACGGTAGAGCTGGGGGCTTTACCTTGGAGAGAAACATGGTGATGGGTAGTTGTTGTCTTTGTTTTTTCTTTTCCTTCAAA